>PVJD01008836.1:0-68483 GCA_004026545.1 Mormoops blainvillei
TTAATCCTTAGTTTTCTCTCTTTTTCCTCCTGAGTCATTTCTAGGTTTCTGTCTCTGAGTTTGCTAATTCTCTCTCCCTTCTGGTCTACTCTATTTTCAATGCTCTTTAATGCATTTCTCATTTCATTTCTTGAATTCTTCAGCTCCAGAATTTCTGTTTGGTTATTTCTAATAGTTTTAATCTTTGTTAAAATATGCCTTTTGTTTGATTTTACTCCTGAGCTCACTGAACTACATTTCTGGGTATTCTTATATCTCACTAACTTTTTTTTTGTAACTGCAAACTTGAAATCTCTGTCATTGTGACTTATCAGAATTTTCCATGTCTTTGAATTTGGTTCCTGAAGACTTTTCAATCTCTTTCTGTTCTACATTTTTACTTTGGCTATTCATGGTACTTGATGAATTGTTTCTGTGCCTATGGGTTTTAGGAAGTAAACTCTTTCTTTTTTTTTAAGGTACTGTTTTCCTTTTAATTCAGCAAGTTGACAAGTAAAGGTTTTTCTTTTTTTTTCCAGTAGATGGTGCTATATTGACAGTTTTGTTTTCTCTTACCTACACTACTGGTACCTGCATGATCTCGATGTGGCAATGTCCCTTTGGTGGTGGAAAATGCTCCCCATTCTCTGGGGTTGTGGAAATCTCATTTGTGCGAGGGTGGTCTTGGTCTCAGGGCACCACCCCTTTGGTGGTGTATAGGGAACAGGGTAGGGCCAGGCCTGCAAGCTCCAGGTGTTATTTCTTTGTTACCTATGGCTACTACCCATAGTGTGCTATTTGAGGTGTCTTCACTGCCTCAACTGGGCTCTGCCTGTACCAACGTCCACGGTGATGGTATGAGCATGGGCAGGTGGAACCATAACATTGTGGCTTTGCATTTATGTTCATAATGACCATTGTAAGAACACATCTTTGCCTTTTTGCCAGCATGTCTGCAACCAATCTGCCCTGTTGTCAGTTTTCAACTCAATGGGGGCAGGTATATTGCTTCTGTTACTACTTTCCTTTAGGTCACAGTGTGAGAGCTGCAGCTCAATTGTTCCACTGCTATCATGTGAACAGGGGCTGCAGCATGCTCCAATATGTATTTGCACTCCTCATCTGTTTTTCCCTACACCCACTTTCTTTGTTCATTCCAATGCTCTCACCTTTAGATGTCTCAGTATGTGGATCTCTCAGTTGTGTTTCTGTGTTGAGCACAGGGTCCTTTGTTGAATTTTAGTTGTCTAGCTTCTTGTAAGTAAGGGGAATACATAAGGGTCTTCTCATTCTGCTGTCATTCTGATATCACACCTCACAAATGTTATTTTTTATTTTTTAAACCAAGTACCAAGGATAACAACTTGGGGGAAACCAGTGTCTTTAATGAGTTTGTTAATTTTTTTTTATACTTTGAAGTATTAATTTGACTAAGTCATCTGTTCTATATTTCTTATTATAACAATAATACCAGTTGTAGCTATTATTTATTGAACATCTACCACACCATAAGATATGTCATCTTATTTGATCCCTGTTAGCTGGTATCATGTGCCTGAATGCAAGAAGGGATATTTTTAAAAATGCATTTATAATTGCCTCCGCTCCCATACTTTGTTTTCCATAAATTATGAGTCATTGGTTATCCCAGATAAGTTCTGGCCTCACTTACTCTGAAATTCAGAATTTATTTGCTGATAAACACTCCCGATTTCACTAGGAAAGAGACACTTATGGGTTTTGGGTTTTGGGGGTTTTTTTTGAGTTTCCATTCATCATCTTTTTTTATTGCCTTTATCTTTCCGAGTTGTCTTTCCCCAGATGACTAATATTCTCTTTTTCGTTTTCAGGTCAAGTTTAATTTTTAGCCTCCAATATAAGGTTTTATAGTTTCAATTAATTGGTAGATCTTCTGAATTTTTAGTGTAATGTTTATAAGCCTGATGTTACAAATGTGCCAGTTTGAAAGAAGAGAAAAAGGCTCATCAGTCTCCTTTTGTGTCAGTGAGACCCTAAAGATGAGAAATGGCAGGCTCTGTTAGGCAGCAAGTTTGGATGTGTTATATTCCCAACATGTTCTACTTTCTCTGCCTTATATTCACAGCAAAAATGACTCCACTTATAGAAAAAAAAAGTGGCTGGTAGATTCTAATGAGCTGTGATCTTTGATTTCAAGTATAAATGGAAATTGCCATGATAGAGTCATTTATACCAAAGAAACGAAAATGGAACTTGAAGGTCACAAAGTAGTTTGCCTTATGCTTGCCGCACCTATGAACTTTTGAACCAGAGGGGAGACTACATCCTAAACTTTACTTCCTCCTTAGCATAGTAACCAGGCCATCTGTACTCTTCATCTTGAAAGGAGTCAGTCTGGTTCACTAGCCAGGATCCTTCTTTTGCAGAGGACCTAAATGAAGTTTGAACTCTTGGACTTTCATGCTTGCTGTAGAAGCACATTGTGAAATGTGCTTACCTCGGAGCCCCATCACCCATACCTGACCAATCATTTTTGAACGAGCCATCACACCATGTTAGACAACCAATAAGGAAAGT
Organism: Mormoops blainvillei; assembly: GCA_004026545.1. NCBI lineage: Eukaryota > Metazoa > Chordata > Mammalia > Chiroptera > Mormoopidae > Mormoops > Mormoops blainvillei. The sequence continues at coordinate 2,536 of PVJD01008836.1, forward strand.
TTCTTTTGTTACGAAATTGGGGGTTTTGCCTTTATAAGGTTCAGCTTTCTTCATCTTCCCAAAGAACCGATTTCAAGGTTTCCTCTGAATCTGTCTCTCCCAGATTCAAATCCTATAGGACTCCAAATAAACTTTTACTTTTTATAGCCTCAGATATTTGTCAACACAAAGACAAACTGAATTAGTGAATACATAAAAGATAATTTGTAAAGTGGGTATTTGGTTGTATCCCTAAGGACTGAGGAAGTGGACAATAGAGTGGGGAGATAATTAAGAAGATGTTTTAGAAAAGTGAATCTTTCATAGATAAATTTGTGACTTTTCAGTCATAAAAAGAATTTTAGGGAGACATGCCATTAGCAGCTACTGGGTTCTAATGGAAGTTTCTCTTTAGAAAATTTTTTCACACTTTTTTAAATTACATTTTTCCATTAATGTTTATCCCCCTTATACCCCCCTCAGAAAAAAATTTTCTGTGTACGTGTGTGTGGTCACTGGCAAGTTTCTCTCTCCAGCTGTTTAATTATTAAGAACATTTTGACATTTAATTATATAAGAAAATGTGAATGTTCCTTAAGTTTATGGCAACCTCCAAGTATAGTGAATATTGGAGAGCAGTGTGTTTTAACTGAAGCCAGATTTTCCAAAATAATTTTGTGCCTTCATTATATGTGGTAAGATGGAAATCACCTGTCTTGTCTGCTTGTAAACAATAGTCAAAGCCCAATTTCATTGCCTCACTTTGTCACATTGTTACAGCTTAAAAAGAGACAAAAGTTTGTTGAAATCTCACTTTTGGCCACTGATCATATGTAGCCCATAATCATACCCATAATCTGTATAGCTATAGGTTCTCTCTAGATAAATTCAATATTGTACTGGAATTGTAGTAGTATATATAATTTTGGTGAGACGAGTAATAGTCAGTGTCTTGTACTTGGCTCCCTACTAAAGTCAGCTAACTGATAAGGACTGGGAATAGAGACAGAAAGCCTAAACCAGGCAGGAAGCCTGAGAAAGCCTGGGCAAGTCATCAAAAGCTATTTCCTGCAATAGATTTGGAGTCATGGGTGTGGGCAGAATTAGGTACTAAGCCAGCTGAATGAGAGATGGCAATTCTAAGCAGGGAAAATATTCAGAGTATGGGTAAATGAGACTAGACATAGCAGGTAAAAACAAGAAGACAAATTCATAGGGCAAATTTTGCCAAACCCACAGACCAAACTCATTCCACTGATGCAGCTCATTTTCCCTGCACGATATCGGCCAGTATAGTGTTTTAAATCACAGTTAGTTGCCAATATTTTAAATTGAAGGGATATGACATAAAAATTGTTTCCCTTAAAATATCTGACAACTCTGTAATGTATTTCTACATCGTAACAATCATTAAGAACTGAAAAGTAGTGATAGTAATAATAAAAATATTAATAAAAATAATAAAATATTTTCTGAGCACTTACTATGTACCAGGTTCTATTCTCAGATCTTTAAGTATATTAACTCATTTAATCCTTAAATTAACTCTATCAAATGGGTGCTATTATTACTACCATTTTACATCCAAGCTCTAAAACAGAGCTTGTGATCTTGGACAGGTTACCTCTGAGGATCCACTTTTCCTATATTAAAGTGGGTATGCTATTATTGACCTAGAAATCCACAGGCAATCAGTGAATATGTGGTGAATGAATAAGTGAATAGGGTTGTTTTGAGAAATACAATAAATTTGTGTAAAGACAGGGCATGTGCTCAATTAATACTATTCAGAATAATTGTTAAGCACATGGATTTGGAGTTAGAACTGTGTTTGAGTTCCTGAGCTCTACCATTTACCAGTTGTATCCCCTCGTACAAGAATCTTGACCTTGATTAGCCTTTTCTTCCTTATCTTTAAAATAGAGAAAATAATATGTCACATATAAGATTGTTGTGAGATTTAATGAGATAAAGAATGGGAACAATTTAGCACTTGGGCCTAGCACATATGCTAAGCAAATGTAAAGTACACGGGATGAATAATTAGCTAGCCATTTTTCTATTTTTATTATATAATTAGAACATTTCTTCTTCAAAGCATTTTCTTTGCATTTATTACTTAATGTGATTCGGTGTACCTTCGTGTGTCATTAGAGCTATTTTTTTTTTTACAATAACAGTTCACTTTGGTTAATTTTTCCCCACTCTGTCACCAAAACCCACTTTTAACCAATAATATTTGGGAAATTGATAGTTACTGCTAAGTATACTGGCTACAACTATAGAACATAGAAAAGGTAGCAAGTTCCAAACCAAACTGAATTTAAACACATATTATAGTGACAAAATGATTAGCAGCTTCACCAACTTTATCAGTCTCTCCACAAGCATTCACTGAGCCATAAACAGGAACAAAAGTAGGAATACAGTGAAATACAGAGTTTATTCTTATATTATTACTTATTAATTATTGTGTTATTTTCAATACAAACAATTATATGTTTTCTGCACAGTTATATAATATTGAATCATTAGAACTGAAGCCATTATTTCCTATAGATGCAGTGTTCTCAATTGTGGCTACCTCCTAAAAATGAATCTCATAAAAATACCAAAGCTGATTTTATATAAAATTAATTAAATGCAAATGTACATTCTTATAAAAATATGTAAGATCATAGTTATTATACAAAAGACATGTTTTAATGTTCCTTTAAGAATATTTCAGGCATGAGCTGGATTTAATAAACATCTTAAAATACAAATACAAAGATATCTGGACTAGAAGTACTCTCTTTTCCCAGTGGATCTCCCTGTAACAAGCATTGGCATTCTTCATTGCTTCAAGAATCTTCCAACAGAGTTCAAAGTTAGGGTTATATGTCTCAAAAAAACATTGTCTATTTGATGTGCATGAATGCCTCTTGAAGCTTTGAATTACAAATGGTGGGGGAGGGTCTGTTTCCATGGTGACATCTTCAATAATCCTTTGTTCTTCCATTTCTTCTAGAGTCAGCTGTCCTATTTGGTGTTGTCAATTGAGTGGGAAACTTAGCAAACTATTGCTGTTGGTTTATAAATAGTCATAAATATTAGATATAGAAATTAATATGGTGTTTTTATTTAGAATAATAATTTTTAAATATCTTAAAAGTGGTAGACTGTCACAGGAAAGAGTAGCCTAAGGAGAGATAACTAAATGTAATTTGAATCTCAAGATGGGATCTTGGAGCAGAAAAAAGAATAACAGATAAAAACTAAGGAAATTTTAATAAAGTACATATTTCCATTAGTAATAATGTATTAATATTGATGCAGTGGAAGGAGAAGATGGCAGCCAAGTAGGTGGAAGCTGAGTCCACTTGCTCTTGACCCCAACTTGGATTCTTGGCTGATCTTCCAACAAATAACCCGAACAATCAGTGGAATCTTAACTGATAAGATGTTGGGAAGCCAAGGAGTACAGATGATGCTTCACAACGGGTGGTAAGGATGTTTTGTAAGTGGAAGGGGAAATACCCTGTGCGTGGCACCTGCAATCAAGGAGAGACTAGTTAGAAATTGCAGTTTTGTGGTTCCCTCCCCTCCCAGGGCACGGTACCCCCACACCTGGACAGGGACTGACTTATGAAGATATACAAAGTCAGGAAGATTCAGGCTACACACACACAGTGAGCAACAGGTCCATAGCTGCAGCACCAAACACCAACTGGGAGTGCCAGAGAGAGAGAGGGGCTCTATCTCCAAAAGGATCAGGGGCCACCCCTGGGTCAGGCAGAGACAGCCTGTGGCCAACTGTAACTGTGAGAGACTTTGAAGAAGTGGTGTGCATGAAAAACCAGACAGTGACTCAACGCTGCAGTGGGTGTGCCACTGGGACACTTTTTAAGAGGGGAGCTGAAGTGTGCTGGGCACAGACCCAGTGCACAGCTGCCCTCCCAGCAAAGGAACAAGATTTAAAGTACAGTTTGCTCCCACTGAATACAGCTGGGCAGAGAGTTCAGAAAGCTGCACAGCAAAGGGACTTCTCTGGTCACAGAGAGTTTGGGACTATGTCTACTGTGAGGGCAGTGGGCTGGGAATTGGATGGGCAAGAGTTGGGCACCTGAGATTATTTACAGACAGGCAGAACCCCCTACCCTGGCAGAGTTCAAACCTCTGGGAAGGGAAGGATGTACCCAGCTCCCAACTCCTGCAGGACTGCATGCATAGCATCCAGTGGGGATCTCTGAAGAACAGGCAAGACCAGCTCAAGAACACCCTTCAGGGCGCATATCCCCAGAAGAAAGACAGGAAGAGAAATGCCAAAAGGGCCCATTTTGTACTTCTCTCAGGGAGACAAAATACACTGGTACCTAAGGCCCTATTCCACTGAGATCAGCAAGACAACAAGATAAGGAATCGGTGATGCAAGGGGGAATCAAGGCCCTTCCGAGCTTCAGCTCATGCCCAAAGCTACCATTAGCACCAAGCAGGAAAGAGCAGACCCTCTAACACAGATAGGCCCCTCCCATGAAACGAACAGCTAGTTCTTCAGAAACTATGTAAGAAATAAGCTGGGACAGACCAAACAGGCGGCACAGGGGCAAGGGAACACACCCACAATTTTCACAGGAGACTGAACAGTGCCTCCCAGGGGAGACTTAAAAGCCCCACCCGCCCAACTGCAATAGAAGCCCCCTCTAGAGGTAGGTGAAGGCTCTACATGCGGTGCTGCCCAAAGTTGGTTGACCCATCCCTGGACTCTGAGTTGATAGAAATCCACAAGTGGATCCAAAAGAAGACAGAAAGCAAGCAACAAATTCTGCTCAGATGAATTCCAACTTGTTCTTCTTCAGAATTCATGTTACTTTATCCTCTTGCATAGCCTTTTAACATTTCTTCTTTTCCTTCAATTGCATTCCAACGAATTCACTGGTTTTTGTCTTTTATTTTTCATTCTTTTTATTTAAATATTTTTATTTTTATTTTATTTTTATTTCAAATCTCACATTGTACCCTTCCCTTGTCTTACTCCATTTTACCTTCTTCCTACCCTTTCTTATTTTCATTTTAAATTTTATTTCCCCACTTTCTATGCTTTGTTCCTGTTCCTTAGTCTTACTATTTCTCCTCCCTCTATCCCCTCAAAATCATTTTCTTCCTTTAGTCAGCTCACATTCTTTTTCCTTTTCTTACAACATTCTCATTTTCTTTCCACCTTTATTAATCATCGCTTATTTGGCATGGATATTGCAGTTATTGTTGTTTTGATTCAATTTTATTCCTATTTATCCACTATTTTTTTACTTCAAATCTCATAGGTTACACTCCTCCTGTCACCCTCCACTTTGCCTTCCCCTTGCCCTTACTTATTTGAGTTTGGAATTTTATTTTTCCCTTTTTAGCCTGGGTTCTACTCCTTTTCTCTTATTATTTCTCTTCCTTCTGTCCTCTTAAAATCATTTTTCTTTACTGTAAGCATCTCATATTCTCTTTTCTCTTTTTTACAGTATTCTTATTCTCTTTCCACCTTTATTAATCATCGCTCATCTGTCATTGTTATTGACCCTGTTGTGGTTTTTTTAACTTTGTTCCTATTGGTGGTTCACAAACTTCATATTATACTCTTCCCTTTTCTTACTCCATTTTGCAATCACCCTATTTTACTTATATTACAACTTTATTTTCTCCCTACACCTTGTTTCTGTTCCCTACTCTTTCATTTCTCCTCCATTTTCCTTTACAAAATCACTTTTCTCACCTTTAGTCATCTCAGATTCTTTTTTCTTATCTTATAATATTCTTAATCTCTTTAAAACTTTATTAATCTTTGCTCATTTGCTGTTGATATTACTGATGTGGTAGGGTGATATTTTTGCTGGCATGGATTTGGGTTTCTGGGTTGTTTTACTTTGTTCTGCCAGCACCTGTATAATAGCTTACGAGATGTGGTGCGGGTTATGACAGTCAGCTAGCTGAAAAAGATAACTTACCAACAAATGAGCCATCAATAATCAAAGCCCAACTACAACAAGAGAGCCCACATAATCCAAATAAAGGGCATCCCTAGAACATCAAGATCAGGAGATTGAAGAGACTGCACCACTGGGTCCCACAACTCCTACCACAAAAGATCACCCCACAATGATAGGCAGGCAAAGCAGAGCATCCTAAGAAGCATGGACAAACACAAAGAGCCACCTAAAATGAGGAGAGAAAGAAACAACCCCCAATTGAAGGGAAAGAAGAAATAACAAGAAAAATAGCTAAGTGAAGTTGAGCCAAGCAATCTATCACACATAGAGGCCAAAATAATGGTTTTAAGGATACTCAAGTAACTCAGAACTGTAAAGAACTTTGTGGGAGCTACAAGGAACTTAATGGGACTGGAGAAGCATAAAAACAGATATAGAAACTATGAATAAGAGCCAGGAAGAAATGAAGAATACAACATCTGAATGAAGAAAACACTAGAAGAAAGGAAGCAGGCTAGATGAAGGAGAGAACCAACTCAGTGAGCTGGAAGATAAGGTAGAGAAAAAAAAACACCAAGTCAGAGCAACAAAACAAAAACAGACACAAAAAGAATGAGTATAGTTTAAGGGAGGTTCAGGACAACATGAAATATAACAACATTAATGCCATAGTAATAACAGAATGAGAAGAAAAGGAACAAGGAATAGGAAAACTTTTTGAAAAAATAATGACAGAAAAGTTTCCTAACTTGGTGAGGGAAAAAGTCATGCAAGTTCAGGAAGCACAGAGGGTCCCAATCAAGATGAATCCAAAGAGGGCCACTCTAAGATACATCATAATAAAAATGACAAAATTTAAAGACAAATAGATAATCTTAGGGGCAACAAGAGAGAAACAGCTAGTAATATACAAGGGAGCTCTGATAAGGCTATCAGATGATTTCTCAACAGAAACACTACAAGCCAGAAGAGAATGGCAAGAAATATTCTGAGTAATGAAAAATAAAGGCCTGCAACCAAGACTACTCTACCCAGCAAGGCTCTTATTTAAAATGCAAGGTGAAATAAGGAGTTTCACAGACAAAAGAAGGCTAAAAGTATATCTCCACCAAGCCAGCACTGCAAGAGGAGTTAAAGGGTCTGGAAGAAGGAGAGGAAGAAGAAGAGAGAGAGAGAGAGAAAGGCACACAGGGACAAAGGGGAAAAAATGACAATGAACAAATACCTATCAATAATAACCTTAAATGTAAATGGATTCAATGCTGCAATCAAAAGGCATATGGTAGCTGAGTGGATAAGAAAATATGATTCACATATATGTAGTCTACAAGAGGCCCACCTCAGAATAAAAGAAATTCAAAGCCTGAAAGTGAAGAACTGGAAAAAAGTATTCCAAGAAAATGAATGTGAATAAAAGGCTGTGGTAGCAATACATATCAGACAAAATAGCCTTCAAAACAATGGCCATAAAAAGAGACAAAGAAAGTCACTACATAATACTAAAGGAAGTGGGTAAACAAGAGGATATAACCCTTATAAATATATAGGCATCCAACATAGGAGCACCCAAATATGTAAGGAAAATCTTAGAGGAATTTAAGTAGGAGATCTAGAGTAATACAGTCATCGTAGGGGATTTTAACACACCCCTGTCAACAATGGATAGATCTTCCAAACCAAAATCAAAGAAGGATATTATGGCATTAAAGAACACTCCAGATCAAATGGAATTAATTGATATTTATGGAACCTTTCACCCCAAAGAAACAAAGTATATACTCTTTTCAAATGCACATGGAACATTTTCAAAGATGGACCACATGGTAGTACACAAACACAAGCCTTAACAAACTCGAGAAAATTAAAATCATATCAAGCATCTTCTTGGATCACAACGGTTTGAAACTAGAAGCCAACCTCAAGGAAAAAACTCAAAAACATTCAAGTACATGGAGACTGAATAACATGTTATTAAATAATGAATGGGTTAACAATGAGATCAAGGAAGAAATCAAAAAGTATGTGTAAGCAAATGAAAATGAACACAGAATGACACAAAACCTATGGGACACAGTGTAGGCAGTCCTGAGAGGGAAGTTCATAGCAACACAGGCCTACCTAAAGAAGATAGTTATATCTCACATAAATGACCTGAGCCTACATTTACAAAAACTAGAGGAACAACAACAAATAAAGCCCAGAGTGAGTAGAAGGAAGGAAACAATCAAGATCAGAGTAAAATTAAATGACATAGAGATTTTAAAAATCAAAGAATCAATGAATTCAGGAGCTGGTTCTTTGAAAAGATAAACAAAATGGACAAACCCTTAACAAGACTCATCATGAAAAAAAGAGAGAGGACCCAGATAAATGAACTCAGAAATGAAAGAGGAGAGATTACAACCTTTACCACAGAAATACAAAGGATTGTAAGAAATTACTATGAACGACTAATTATATGCCAAGAAATTGGGCAACCTGAATGAAATGGACAAATTTCTGGAAACATATAATCTCCCAAAACTGGATCAAGAAGAAGCAGAAAGCCTGAGCAGTCTGATAACAGCTAGTGAAAATTAAGCAGTAATCAAAAAACTCATGACACACAAAGGCTCTTGACTGGGTGAATTCACAGTGAATTTTACCAAACATTTAGGGAAGTACTAACCCTGATCCTTCTCAAACTATTCCAAATATTCAAGAAGAGGGTAGGCTCCCAAACTCTTTTTATGGGGCTAGCATCATCCTAATTCCAAAATGAGGTAAAGACACAATGAAAGAAAACTACAGGCCAATATCACTGATGAACATAGATGCTAAAATCCTCAACAAAATATTTGGATCTAGCAAATATTTTGGATCCAGCAATGCTTTAAAATGCTCACATGCCATGATCAAGTGGGATTCACCCCAGGGATGCAAGGATGGTACAATATTTGCAAATCAACAAATGTAATACCCAACATAAACAAAATGAGGGACAAAAACCACAGGATCGTATCAATAGATGCTGAAAAAGCGTTTGATAAAGTACAGCACCCATTTATGATAAAAACACTCAGCAAAGTGGGATTAGAGGGAGCATACCTCAACATAATAAACGTCATATATGAGAAACCTACAACCAACATCATACTCAACAGGCAAAAGCTAAAAGCTTTCCCATTAAGATCAGGAACAAGACGAGGGTCACCGCTTTCACCATTTCTATTGAACTTAGTATTGGAAGTTTGAACCACACTGATCAGACAATAAAAAGCAATAGAAGGCATCCAAATAGGAAAGGAGGAAGTAAAACTGTCATTGTTTGCAGATGACATGATAGCATACACAGAAAACCCTATAGACTCCACCAAAAAACCACTTGGCCTAATAAGTGAATTTGGCCAAACAGTGGGATACAGAGTCAATATTCAGAAATTGAGGCCATTTCTGTATAGCAACAATGAATATCTGAAACAGAAATTAGGGAGAAAATGCCATTTACTACAGCAACAAGAAAAATAAAGTACCTAGGAATAAACTTAACCAAGGAGGTAAAAGACCTGTAGTCAGAAAACTAAAGAACACTGAAGAAAGAAATTAAGGAAGACACAAATAAATGGAAGCATATACTGTGTGTATGGATTGGAAGAATTAACATCATTAAAATATCTACAGTACCCAAAGCAATTTATAGTTTCAATGCAATCCCAATCAAAATACCAAAGACATATTTCACAGATATACAACAAATATTTCAAAAATGTATATGGAACCATAGATTACCCTGAATTGCCTCAGCAACTTTGAGAAAGAACAGAGTAGGAGGGAATCAGAATACCTGTCATCAAATAATATTACAAGACTACTGTAATGAAAACAGTCGGGTACTGGCATAAGAACAGAACAATGGAACAGAATAGAGAGCCCAGAAATAAACCTATGTCTCTACGGTCAATTAATATTCAACAAAGGGGGCAGAAGTATAGAATAGAGTAAAAATAACTTCTTCAACAAGTGGTATTGGGAGATATGGACAGGTACATGCGAAAAAAAATGAAACTAGACCACCAACTTAGACCATATACAAAAATAAACTCAAGACAGATGAAAGACTTAAATATAAGTTATGACACCATAAAATTCCTAGAGGAGAACATAGGCAGGAATGTTTCAAATATCCGATGTGGCAATAATTTCACCGATATGTCCCCTAGAGCAAGAGATATAAAGGAAAGAATAAACAAATGGGACTACATCAAATTAAAAAGCTTCTGCATGGCTAAAGAAAACAACAGCAAAGTGAAAAAGGAACCAACTGTATGGGCAAACATATTTGCCAACGATACCTTAGACAAGGGTTTGATCTCCAAAATATATAAAGAACTCATACAACTCAACACCAGGAAGAGAAACAATCAAATTTAAAAGGCAGCAAAGAACCTGAACGAGTGCTGTCAATGTTGTGGGGAAAAGGAAACCCTAGTGCACTGTTGGTGGGAATGCAGACTGGTGCAACCACTGTGGAAAACAGTTTGGAATTTCCTCAAAAAACTAAAAATGGAACTGCCTTTTGACCTAGTAATTCCACTGCTGGGATTATACCCTAAGAATCCTGAAACACCAGCTCAAAAGAACCTATGCACCCCAATGTTCATAGTAGCATTATTTATAGTAGCCAAGTGCTGGAAACAGCCTAAGTGCCCATCAGTAAATGAGTGGATCAAAAAACTGTGGTACATTTACAAAATGGAATACTACACAGCAGAAAGTAAGAAGGAGCTCCTACCCTTCATAAAAGCATGGATGGACCTGGAGAGCTTTATGCTAAGTGAAATAAGCCAGGTGGTGAAAGACAAATACCATATAATTTCACCAAGAAGTAGAACCTAATCAACAAAACAAACAAATGAGCAAAACAGAACCAGAGACAAGAAAATAAAGAACAAACTGACAGACACCGGAGGGGAGAGGACAGGGTAACAGGGGAAAGAAGGGAAAGGGTCATCAAGGAGCATGTATAAAGGACCCATGGGCAAAGACAATGGGAGAGGGGGAGGATTGAATGTGGGAGGAGGGCGGGGGAGAGTAATGGGGGGAAATGGGGATGACTGTAATTGAACAACAGTAAAAAATTATACTATTTGTTAAAAAAATCATAATGTTTGTTAATATGGGATATAAAATTATGTAAATTGTGGCATCAGTAACATAAATTGTGAAGATGAAGAAGTAAATGTATAAGATTTTTGTATGGATTCAAATTATGTTGTTATTAGTTTAAAATACATTATAACTATATGATGATTTAGGTAAGCATTAGGGCAATCACAAATGAAAAAACCTCCAGTGGATGTACAAAAGATGGAGAGAAAAAAAATCAAAGTGTATCTGAAAAAATGTATTAAGTCACAAAAAAAGACAGTGAGAGGAGGAAAAAAGTACAAAAAGGAAACTATAAACATAGTAGCAATAATAAGTCTATACCTATCAATAATTACTTTAAAAATAAATTGATTAAATTTCACAAATAAAAGGATGTAGGAAAATAATTTTCCAATCAAAAGACATAGAGTGGTTGAATAGAAAAATATCCAATATTATTATGCTGAAATCAAACTTACTTTTTTTCCTTTTTTAATTTTATTGTTGTTCATTTATAGTTGTCCCACCTTTTTCCCTATTGCTCACCCCTACCCTGTCCCCCTCCCACTCACACAGTCAATCCACCCCTATTGTTGGTGCCCATGCATCCTCTATTTGTGTTCTTTTGCTTGCCCCTTCCCTTCTTTCCCAGGTTATGCCCCTCCCCTCTCCCCTCTGGTCACTGTCAGTTTGTTCTTTATTTCCATGTCTCTGATTCTATTGTGCTCATTTGTTTGTTTTGTTCATTAGGTTCCATTTCTTGGTGAGATCATATGGTATCTGTCTTTTACCACCTGGCTTATTTCACTTAGCATAATGTTGTCCAGTTCTATCCTTGCTATTGCGAAGGGAAGGAGTTCTTTTCTTTCTGCTGTGTAGTATTCCATTGTGTACATGTACCACCATTTTTTGACCTACTCATTTCTGATGGGCACTTAGGCTGTCTCCAGCACTTAGCTGTTATAAATAATGCTGCTATGAATACTGGGATGCATAGGCTCTTTTCAATTGGTGACTCAGGATTCTTAGGGTATAGTCCCTGCAATGGCATCCTGGGATCTAAAGACAGTTCCATGTTTAGTTTTTTTAGGAAATTCCATACCATTTTCCACAGTGGCTGCTTAATTTTGATTTAAGGATACACATAGAATGTATTTAAAGTGACAGAAAGAGATTCCATGCAAATGATAATCAAATGGAATCATGGGTGGCTATACTTATATCTGACAAAAAGACTTTAAGAGAAAAACTGTCACAAGAAAAAAAGGAATTATATAATGATACAAATCGATTAAAATATAAAAATAGTACATAAGAGTGAATGTATACATGGTGACTATAGTTAATAATACTCTCTTACCTATTTGAAAGCTGTCCAGAGAGTAGACCTTGATACTCATCACAAAAAAATAAATTTTGTAACTATGTATGGATACGTTAACTAGACTTATTATAGTGATCATTTTGAAATATATAAATATCAAATCATTATCCTGTACACATGAAACTAATATAACGTTATGTCAATAATCCCTCAATTTTTTAAAAAAGGACTTATTCAGTCCCAAGGAACAGACATGTAAACAAACAAAACCCTCTCTAATTCCACTAAAGTTTTCCCCACTAAAGTCCGGACATGTTGGATAAGAGATAAACTATTTTAATTGTGCCCTGTTCTAATGCCAGACCTAAAAACCCATAAACATATGACAAATGGTGGTTGTTTTATGTCACAAATTTTGGAGTGGTTTTTCATCAGTAACAAATAATAATTTCTTATCAATATAAAAAGATAGTTATATATCAAGTTGAAAAGATTTTCATGAACTAGAAAATCTGAACATTCCCCTAGAAACTTTTTGTGGCATAAAAAGTTGGAAAGAAACTGTAATAACATAATCAATAAAGTATACAAAAAAGGTGGAAAGAAATTACTTTTTCAACAAATTAAATTAAAAGATTTTGTCATTGGGCATATTTATTTTATAATTTTAATTTTTCAATTACAGTTGATATCAGATTATACTAGTTTCAGGTACACAACACAGAGACTAGACATTTATATAACTTATGAAGTGACCACCTTGATAAGTCTTATACACATCTGGCACAATAAATTGCTATTACAACATTATTGACTACATCTCCTATTATATCACTGGAATGATTTATATCAATACTCATTTCTAACTCTTAATCCCTTCACCTTCTAACACATCCTTCCAACCCACTTCATATATGGCAACTATCAAATTGTTCTCTGCATCTATGAGTTTGTTTCTTTTCTCTTTGTTCATTTATTTTATATTTTAGATTTCACAGGTAATTGAAGCCATAGGGTATTTCTATTTACATAACTTATTGCACTTAGCATAATACCCTCTAGGTCCATCCATGTTGTCACAAGTGAAAAGATTTTATTCGTATGGCTAAGTAATATTGCATTATCTATATGTACTACATCTCATTTATCCATTTGTCTATCAATGGACACCTAGGTTGCTTCTATATTTTGGCTATTGTAAGTAATGCTACGATAAATATAGAGGTGCATATAGCTTTTTTAATTAGTGTTTGTATTCCTTCTTCTTAAGATTTTATTTACTTTATTTTAGACTGAAGGGAAGGGAGGGAGAAAGAGAGGGAGAGAAACATCAGTGTGTGGTTGTCTCTTGAGCACCTGCTACTGGGGGCCTGGCTGGCAACCCAGGCATGTGTCCTGACTTGGGATCAAATCAGCAACCCTTTGATTCGACGCTCAATCCAGTGAGCCATACCAGCCAGGGTATATTTCTTTAGATAAATACGGAGGAGTGGAATTGCTGAGTCTTGTAATACTTTTATTTTTGGTTTTTTGAGGAAATTCCATTCTGTTTTCTACAGCGGCTGCACCAATTTACAATCCCTCCAACAGTGCACCAGGTTCTTTTTTTCTCCACATCCTCACCAACACCTTTGTTTAATTATTGATAATAGCCATTCTGACAAGTGTGAGGTGATATATCATTGTGGTTTTAAGTTTCTCTGGTCATTGGTAATGAAGAGCATCTTTCCATATATCTATTGGCAATTGCTAAGTCCTTTCTGCAGACATGCCTATTCAGGTCCTTTGCCCATTTCTTAATCAGATTGTTTGTTCATTTATGGTGTTAAGTTGTATGAGTTTCTTATATATTTCAGATAGTAGCACTTTACTGGATGTATCATTGGCAAATATTTTCTTCCATTCAGGAGATTGACATTTCATTTTGTTGATGTTTCTTCATTATGCAGAATTTTTTCTTAGTTTAATGTAGTCACACTTGTTTATTTTTTCCTTTTATTTCCCTTTTCTGGGGAGACATATCCAAAAAATATTGCTAAGAGCTAAGTCACACAGTTTACTGTCCATGTTTTCTTCTAGGAGTTTTATGATTTCAGGTCTTACATTTAAGACTTAAATCTGTTTTCAGTTTACTCTTGTATATGGTGTAAGAAAAGTAGTCTACTTTAATTTTTTTGCATGTATCTGTGTAATTTTTCCAACATCATTTATTGGAGAGACTACCTTTACCCCATTGTATATTGTTGCCTTGTTTGTCATAGATTAATTGAATCTATATATGAGGATTTATTTCTAGGCTCTCTATTCTGTTTCATTAATCTATGTGTCTTTTATGTCAGTACCATGCAGTTTTGATTATTATAGCCCTGTATTATAGTTGATATCAAGGAGCATGATACCCCAACTTTCTTCTTTCTGAAGGTGGTTTTGGCCATTTGGGATCTTTTGTGGTTCCATATAAATTTAGGGATTATTGTTCTTTTTCTGAAAAATGCCATTGGTATTTTGCTATGGATTGTATTGAATCTGTAGGTTGTTTTGGGTAGAATGGACATTTTTAATGATGTTAATTCTTCCTATACATGAACATAGTATATACTTCCATTTGTTTATATCTTCTTCAGATTCTTTCCTCAATTTTTGATAGTTTTCTCTTTTTTAAGATTTTTTATTTTATTTATTTACATTTGGGGGGGGAAAGAAATAGAGGGAGAGAAACATGAATTTTCAAGGGATTCAGTTGCCTCTTGTACGCCCCCAACTGGGGACCCAGCACGCAACCCAGGCATGTGCCCTGACTGGGAATAGAACCAGAGACTTCTAGGTTCACAGGCCAGCACTCGATCCACTGAACCACATGAACCAGGGTTGATAGTTTTCAAAGTATAAACCTTTTACCTCATTGGTTAAGTTTGTTCCTAAGAATTTTATTTTTTTGATGTAATTGTGAATGGTTTCTAAAAAATTTCTCTCTCTCTGATAGTTCATTATAGTGTATAAAATATAACAAATTTCTGATTATTAATTTTGTATCTTGCTACTTTATTGAATCAATTTATTCTAACAGTTTTTGGTGGAATCTTTAAGGTTCTTTCTATGTAATATTATATCTTCTGAAAATAATGAATTTTACTTCATCCTATTAAATTTGGTTGTGTTTAATTTCTTTTTCTTGTCTGATTACTTTGGCTATGAATTCCAGTACTATGGTGAAGTGGATACTCTTGTCTTGCTCTTTATTTTAAAGAGAAAACATTCAGTGTTTCCTCGTTGAGTATGATGTTTGCTGTGGGTGTATCATCTATGGACTTTATCATGTTGATGTATGTTTTTTCTATCTCCACTTTGCTAAGAATTTTTATATTAAATGGATGTTGCATTTTGTCAGGGCTTTTTCCAGCATCTATTGATATGACTATATTATTTTTATCCCTTTTTTTGCTATATTTCGAAAATCTTTATTCTCTCTCTTTCTAAAATTTTTGGTATAGCTTATTGATTATGCTATTACAGTTGTCCCATTATTTTCTCCCCTTTATCTGTTCTGCCCTGCATTCCATCCCATCATCCCCACACCTCTTAGTTCATGTTTATGGGTTGTACATATCAGTTGTTTGGCTTCTCAATTGCCTATACTATTCTTAGGCCCCTGTCTTTTTTTTTTTTTTTGGTCAACATTTTCCCACCACCACTTCCCCAGCCCCACCCACTCCCACCTCCAACCCTTAATCCTTTCCCCCTTTGGCTTTGTCAATGGGTCTTTTATGTATTTTCCTTGATGACCCTTCCCCTCCTTTTCCCCTTTTATCCCTCTCCCTCCTCCCCTCTGGTTACCATCAGTTTGTTTTTAATTTCAGTGTTGCTGGTTATATTTTGCTTGCTTCTTTATTTTGTTGATTTTATCCTTCATTTCATTTATGGGGTGTATCACAATGAATTTGTGGATATTGAACCAACCTTGCATTCAGAGAATAAATCCAACTTGATCATGGTGTGTAATCATTTTAATGTATTGCTGAATTTGATTTGCTAATATTTTCCTAAGAATTTTTGCATTTATGTTCATTTGGGATATTGGACTATAATTAACTTTTTTTTTTTTTACTATTGTCTTTGGTTTAAGAATCAGGGCTAAGGAAGTATTAGGGGACATAGTGGTAATGGGAAAACATACAAGAAAGATTAAAAAAGAATCAGGGTAATGCTGGCTTCATGAAATGGGTTTTAGAGCCTTACATTCTCTTCAATTTTTTAGAATAATTTAAGAAGGATAGGTACTAATTCTTCTTTGAATGTTTGGTAAAATTCACCTGTGAAACAATCTGGTCCAGAGCTTTTGTTTGTTGTGAGTTTCTTGAGTACTGATTTGATTTCATTAGTGGTTATCAGTCTGTTCAGATTTTCTGTTTTTTACTTGATTTAGTCTTGGAAGACTGTGTGTTTCTAGGAATTTATCTAGTTCTTCTAGGTTGTCCAATTTGCTGGTATATATCTGTCTGAAGTATTTTCTTTTATTTTTTGAATTTCTGTGGTGTTACTTGGCACTTCTCTTTCATTTCCAATTTAATTTATTGGAGCGCTCTCTCTTTTTTTCTTGATGAATCTGGCTAAAGATTTATACATTTTGTTTATCTTTTCAAAGAATGAGCTATCTGTTTTATTTATTTTGCTATTGTCTTTTTTTTTAGATTCTATCATTTATTTCCTCTCATGTACTTTCGATAAGAATGAAGATTGGTGCAACCACTACAGAAAATAGTATGGCGGTTCTTCAAAACATTAATGCCTTATGACCCAGCAATTTTACTTCTTAGTATGTATTTGAAGAAACCCAAAACACTAATTTAAAAGAATATATCACCCTGTGTACATAGCAGTGCTATTTACAATAATTAATATATGAAAGCAACCCAAGAATTCATCAATATATGAGCGGATAAAGAAGTAGCAGTACAAACGTACAATGGAATCTTACTCAGCCATAAAAAAGAATGAAATCTTACCATTTGCAACAGCATCCATGAACCTAGAAGGTATTATGTTGAATAAAATAAGTCAGATACAGAAAGAAAAATACCATATCATTTCACTTATATGTGGAATCTAAACAGCAAAATAAACAAACAAAATAGAGACTCATAGATACAGAAAACAGACTAATGGTTGCCAGAGGGGAGGAGGCTTGGGGGTTGGGTGGACAAGGTGAAGGCATTAATAACTACAAATAGGTAGTTACAAAATTGTCCTGGGGATGTAAAATACAGCATAAGGAATATAGTCCATAATATTGTAGTAATAATGTAAGATGCTAGGTGGGTACTTGAAATATTAGGGTGACCACTTCATAAAGTATAGTATGCAATTTTATCACCACTGTGCTGTATACCTGAAACTAATACAAAATAATGCTGAATATATATTGTAATTGAAAAATAAAACTTACAAAATATTTTTAAAATCTATTTTAAGGCCTATGACATTAATTGCACCTACCAAGTACTTTTTGCTATGTAAGGTAACACATTTACAGGTGCTGGGGATTAGTGAATGGACATCTTTCAGTATCATTTTGGTCCTGACACTAAACTATTTATTAGTTTTAAATATAAAACTAATGGGTATCTATACTTTGTAGACTTCCTGATTATGCTATTCTTTTTAAAAATTATTATTTTTTATTTACTTTCAGAGAGAGGGAAAGGGAGGGAGAAAGAGAAGGAGAGAAACATCAGTGTGTGAGAGATACATTGATTGGTTGCCTCTTGCATGCCCTCAGCTGGGGACCCAGCCCACAACCCAGGCATGTGCCCTGACTGGGAATCGAACTGGTGACCTCTTGGTTCATAGGCTGGTAGTCACTCCACTGAGCCATACCAGCCAGGGCAATTAAGCTATTCTTGATTGATTGAGTTTAGATTGACACTTCAGAAGCTTAAGGAATGTACAATTAAAGGATGTTTAGGGCATATTATGATCACTTGGTCTCTACTTCAAGTATATGTTCAGAGTACAAAACTGAGTTAAATTTTTAACAATTCTGTCTGTCTGCCTCTGTCTTTGTCTCTCACACCACTCCAAGGACAGTGGACTGTAATGCACATGCATGAGCAATGACAACTTCACTGTACTAGTCAGTAGGAGCAGATGCTATTGAGTGAGCATGTGTACTGTGTGGCTGTCACCTTAGAAATCACTGAGCGAGTAGAGCAACGAATCTGCATCAAATTTTGTGGTAAGTTTGAACATTCCTCTATGGAAACTATTTGGATGATGCTGAAGGCCACAACTATGGGCAACTGGTGATTAGCAGCTTCATCACAACAACGTGCCTGCTCATGCATCATGTCTCATGAAGAGTTTTCTGGCAAAACATCAAATCACCCAGGTGACTCAGCCCCACTACAGCCCAGATATGGCACCCTGCAACTTCTGGCTTTTCTGAAAACTAAAATCACCTTTGAAAGGGAAGAGATTTCAGCCCTGGCTGGTATGGTGCAATAGATTGAGTGCCAGCCTACGAACCAAAGGGTCACCAGTTCGATTCCCAGTCAGGGCTCATGCCTGGGTTGCAGGCCAGGTTCCCAGTAGGAGGCACTCGAGAGGCAACTACACACTGACATTTCTCTCCCTCTTTCTCTCTCCTTTCCTCTCTCACTAAACAAATAAACAAACAAATAAATAAAAATATTTGAAAAAGAAAAAAGGAAAGGGAAGTGATTTCAGACTGTTGATTCAGGAAAATACAATGGGGCAGCTGATGGCAATAGGGAGAACCGTGTGAGGTCCCAAGGTGCCTACCTTGAAGGGGGCTGAGGTGTTATTGTCCTACGTACAATGCTTGTTGTATCTTCTTCAATAAATGTCTCTATTTTTCATATTGCATGGCTGGATACCTTGAAACAGAACTCATATATACACCATATATATATGAGCAAAAAAAGGATTTTTTAATAAAAATTGTGTATTCTTACATGTTAAAAATTCCATCCATTCAAAATACTCTCCACTTGATGCAATACAACTATTGAGATATTTTTTCCACTGCTCAAAACAGTTTTTGACTTGTCAGTTTTGATGTCTTTTAGCACTTCTGCTTTTTGTTTCACCTATTCCACATCAATAAAATGTTTCCCTTTGAGAACTTTTTTTTCATCCAGGGAAGGAAAACAGTCACTCAGGGCGAGATTGGATGAATAGGGAGGGTGAGGCATGGGATTATATCATTTCGGGTCAAAAGCTGCTAAACACTCAGCATGGTGTGGTCAGGTGCCATCCTAAGTCACCCATCAAGAAATGGGCAAACACATTGAAAGAATCTTCAAAAAATCCACACAGCCTCTCACAACACCAGATAGCACGTTGACACAGATAGGTTCCTAGAACACTCACCTAGCAGAGGAAGCCTGCACCACAAGGGCCCTGTCCTCCAGAAGATAATTCTGTTTTGGGGTGGGGTGTACCCCAAATAATATATATATATATATATATATATAATATATATATAAAAATTTGACAGGATGGCCTAATATCTTTTACTTCAATCTCCTCACTTATCTAATGGAGCATAAACTTACCTAATACAGTTTTTACTTGTTAAATGCATTAGCAATATATGTAAGGCACTTATAATAGTACCAGGAACATGGCACAAGGTAGGTAAACTTTTGTTGTTAGATGTGAATCCAGTTTTAACAGGCTTTGAAACTATTTTCATTTTTTCTGACATTAAATGTATATATACAAAAATTCAAACAATGGAGACATTAATGCAATGAAAAAATAATCTATTGTGACTCACAGATATCTGTGTGCATGTTTTATATATATATATGTATATATATGATCTTTTCTAAACTTAAGACTTTTAAAATTAAATTTATTGGGGTGACATTTGTTAATAAAATCATGTAGGTTTTAAGTGTACAATTCCATAATACATCATCTGTATGTTGTATTGTGTGTTTACCACCCAAAGTCTAATCTTCTGTCACCATATATTTGACCCCATTTATTTTACAAGTGATTTTACAATTGTAGTGGACCATTTTGGCATAAGCTGCATGAAAATACCCTACTTTTAACCAATCTCTGATTCTGTGGCACGATTTAAATAAGGTCTGTAACATGTGTTTCTTTCTATTGTATTCCCTGTTATCACACACAACCCTATTGATATAATGGTAAGCTGTGGAGGAAGAGAGGAAGCATTTCTACAGTTCTATGTTTAGGTCTCAATCTTTTAGTGAGCTACTGTCTCCAGGCTATGACCTTCCCAAATGTTTTGCAGTTTTGTTATTTTCCCTTCTTAGATGAGAAAAGAACGTTGGAGGGGGCTGGAGTTGGGTATTTCTTTTCCAAGTCTGTTAGGTTATAATAAATAATTTTCTTCAGCACAGGCCTTTTTAAGGAGAACAAAATGCTCTGAGTACACTTCAAAATGGCTATCCCTCATCTTTGCTAGAAGCAGGAAGAATTTTTTTTTGATCCTCACTGAAAACCTGATAGGGCTTCTTGAGGTAAAACTCAGAAATATGTAGGAGCCCCTGTAAGGCTGGGATTTACTGGAGACTTTTAACTTTAAATCTTGTTCACACTAAGCATCCAGCAATTCATGAATTACAGTTTAGGTTTCCCTACCCAGGTATCAGTTCCTGTGGAGGTTTCTGTTCTGATAAGTTGTGATCCTCTGTATGTCTTTCTGCTTCCATAAATTTAGAGGCAGTTGTTTGCCCTGTGCCATCAATTATGTGGTGGATGTGAGAGCTGTTTATTTTCAGTTTGTTAATTCTTTTTTTATTGTGAGGATGGGAGTAATGACTTCTGAGCACCTTACATGCCAGACTGGAAATTGGAAGTCTTTGGTGTGACTTTTTAATGAAAAAAAATCAAATAAGCTTTGTGAATTCCTCTACAAATGCTTAAAGTTCAGGAAAAAATGTCAGAGAAGGAGAATGATAAGGAAAGGAGAGTGATAGCTAAATGAACTGCACTGAAGTGAAAAGATATGGGCCATCGGTTCTGGTAGACCCAGGTTTAAGACACATATGTTTCATTTACTCATTTTGTGACTTTGAATATTTCACTTCCTCCATGTATATAAGTAGTAATATTTACCTTCTTGGTATTTTGGGGGATTATATAAGACAAAACATGAAACATCTAGCATATTACAAATAATAAATAATTTGAAATTTTTTCATATAGAAATATACAGTGATAAGATGGAAAGCTTGGCTAATTGGGTAAGTCAAAGGACTAGAAAGTGTGAGAAGAAAAAATGTACATGTTTTGGGGGGAGAGAGAGAGAGAGAATTTCCAAGATGAGGTATCTAATATTGGGCAGTTTAATTATGACAAAATATTCAGGTGGGAAATTGAGGTGAGGTCTTTAATGAAAGAAATAAAATATCCAGTTTACCCATAGGTAATAACATCTAAAACTTAATTAACCAACAAGAAGAGTTTTGCACTTTGTTTCATCAAAATGCCATATGTCTTAAAATAACGCTATTGTCTATTACTAAAAATTTCCTGGAAAATTGACAAGGATTTTCAAATAATTTCCTGGTCCTCTAAAATAATAGCCATATGGCCTTTGGGCAATTTATTTAACACACTGCCCAGTAAAATACTTTCAAGATAAGTTAAACTAAAAGGATGTTTGTTGATTGAAATGACCCTCTCCAGGCACTGGTATTTTATCTGTAAATGGGCATAATGATTTTTTGCCTGCCTGATGATAAAGACCAAGGCAGTGATCTCTTGAGAGCCTTCACAGCTCTTGAATTTGAGTTGCTAGCATTCTGCTTTACTTTTCATTGGCTTTCTTCTCTATTTTTAGTTCTAGTGGTTTTCAACTCCAGGAAGTGTCACTCCAACATACAATAATAGGGTCTGAACTTTACCCTTCCTTAGGTCTCTGGAGCCAAACTAAACTATTTCAAGCATACAAGGAAGGGGAAAAATAATAAAACTATATTTTTAAAAAGACTGACTCATTAGACCAGAAACACAAGCAATAAAAGGAACAAGTAGATAAACTGGACTTCATCTAAACTGAGAAATTTTGTGCATCAAAGGACTCTTAAGAGAGAAAAAAGATAACCCATGGAACGAGTAACATTTGTAAATCATACATCAGATACAAGATTAATGTCTAGTATATAGAAAGAACTCCTATAGCTCAACACAAAGAAAGAAAGAAAAAGGAAGAAAGAAAGAGAAAGAAAGAATAAAAGAAAGAACAAAAGACAAAGAAAGAAAGAAAGAAAGAAAGAAAGAAAGAAAGAAAGAAAGAAAGAAAGAAAGAAAGAAAGAAAAAGAAAAACAACCCAATTCAAAACTGACCAAAAGACTTAAATAGAAATTTCTCTAAAGAAGATATTCAAATGTCCAAAAAGCACATAATACAGTGGTCGACATCATCAATCATTCGGATAAACAAAATGAAAACCATAATGAGATACCACTTAATACTCACCAGGATGGTTTTAATAATAATTTTAGAAAAAGAAAAGTAGAAAACAAAGGTGGAAGAAATATTAAAGTTGGAACACTTGTAAATTGCTAGTGGAAAGGTAAAATGGTAAAATATTGAAGCCACAGTGGAAAACAGTTTAGCCAGTTTCTCAAAAGGTTAAACACAGAACTACCATATGACCCAGAAATGTGACTACTAGGCATATGTCCAAAAAAAACCTGAAAGCAGAGACTCAAACAGATATCTGTACATCTATGTTGATAACATTATTAACAATAGCCATAAGGTAGAAACATCCTAAATGTCCATCAACAGATGAATGGATAAACAAAATGTGGCATATACATACAATAGAATATTATTCAGCCATAAATATGAAAATTTGATATATATTAAAATACGGATGAACCTTGAAAGTGTTATGCTTAGTAAAATAATCTAGACACTGAAGAACAAATATTGCATGATTTTACTTATATGACAGGAACCTAGAAAAGGCAAATACATATGGACATAAAGTATAATAGAGGTTGCCAGGACTGAGGAGAGAGGGGAATTGTTTGTTTAATGGGTTTTTGTTGAATGGGAACACAGTTTTTGATATTGCTTAATGGCTATAGTGGTTATTTTTTGTTTTTTTTTATTTTTTATTGTTGTTCAATTACAGTTTTCCCACATTTTCCCCCATTGCTCTCCCCTGCCCTTCCCACCCCAACAAAGTCAATCTATACCCCACTGTTCATACATGTGGGTTCTCTATAGATGTTCCTTGACTTGCCCCTTCCCCTATATTCCCTTGTTATACCCCTCCCCCCTTCCCTCTGGTCACTGACAGTTTGTTATTTATTTCCTTGTCTATAGTTCTATTTTGCTCATTTGTGTGTTTGGTTGATTAGGTTCCACTTACAGGTGAGATCGTATGGTATTTGTCTTTCACTGCCTGGCTTATTTAACTTACCATAATACTCTCCCATTTCATACATGCTGTTGCAAAGGGTAGTAGCTCCTTCTTTTTTCTGCTGCCTAATATTCCATTGTGTAAATGTACCACAGTTATTTGATCCATTCATTTACTGATGGGCACTTAGGCTGTTTCCAGTGCTTGGCTATTGTAAATAGCACTGCTATGAACATTGGGGTGCACAGGTTCTTTTTAATTGGCGTTTCAGGATTTTTAGGGTATAATCCCAGCAATGGAATCACTGAATCAAAACTCAGTTCCATTTTTAGTTTTCTGAGGAAATTCCATACAGTTTTCCACAGTGGCCGCACCAGTCTGCATTCCCACCAAGCGGTGCACTAGGGTTCCCTTTTCTCTACATCCTCGCCAACACTTCTTGTTTGTTTGTTCATTTGTTTGTTTATAATAGCCATTCTGCCCATTGCATTATCGTCTCTCATTGTGGTTTTCATTTGCATCTCTCTGATGGCTAGTGATGCTGAGCATCCTTTCATATGTCTATGGGCCCTGTGTATGTCCTCCTTCAAGAAGTGTCTGGTCAGGTCCTTTACCCATTTTTTAATTGAATTGTTTGTCTTGCTGGTGTGGAGTCATTTTAGTTTGTTAGATATTTTGGAATTCAAACCCTTGTCCAATGTACCACTGGCAAATATGTTTTCCCTTACACTTGCTTCCCTTTTCATTTTGTCGATGTTTTCTTTAGCCATACGGAAGCTTTGTAATTTGATGTAGTCCCATTTGTTTATTCTTCCCTTTATATCCCTGGCCTAGGTGTGGTATTGGTGAAAATATTGCTTCATGGGATATCTGAAATTTTCCTGCCTATGTTCTCTTTAAGGACTATTATGGTGTCATGTCTTACATTTAATCCTTTTATCTGTCTTCAGTTTATTTTTGTGTGTGGTGTGAGTTGGTGGTTGAGTTTAATTCTTTTGCATGTACCTGTCTGGATCTCACAACACCATTTACTGAAGAGGCTGTTTTCACCCCATTTTATGTTCCTGCCCACTTTGTCAAATATAAATGGACCATAGAGACATAGGTTTATTTCTGGGCTCTCTATCCTATTCCATTGATCAAATGTGTCTGTTCTTATGGCAGTATCAGACGATTTTGATTACAGTGGTCTTGTAGTAGAGTTTGATATCAGGTATTCTGATCCTTCCTACTTTGTTTTCCTTTCCCCAAATTGTTGCAGCTATTTGGGGTCATTTGTGGTTCCATATAAATTTTTGAAATACTTGTTTTGTATCTGTGAATATGTCATTGGTATTTTGATTGGAATTGCATTGACACTATAGATTGCTTTAGGTTGTATGAACATTTTAATGATGTTAATTCTTCTAATCCGTGAACATGGTATATGCTTCCATTTATTTGTGTCTTCCTTAATTTCTTTCTTCAGTGTTGTGCAGTTTTTTGAGTACAGGTCTTTTACCTCCTTGGTTACGTTTATTCCTAGGTACTTTATTTTTCTTGTTGCTACAGCAAATGGTATTTTTTTCTGATTTCTGTTTCTGATATTTCACTGTTGGTGTACAAAAATACCTTCAATTTCTGAATATTGACTTTGTATCCCCCTGTTTTGCCAAATTCACTCCTTAGGTCAAGTAGTTTTTTGGTGGAGTCTATAGAGTTTTCTATGCACACTATCATGTCATCTGCAAACAATGACAGTTTTACTTCCTCCTTTCCAATTTGGATGCTTTTTATATCTTTTTCTTGTTTATTGGCTGCGGCTAGGACTTGCAATACTATGTTGAAGAGAAGTGGTGAAAGCAGACACCCTGGTCTTGTTCCTGATCTTACGGGGAAAAATTTTAGTTTTTAACTATTGAGTATGATGTTGGCTGTAGGTTTCTTGTATATGGCCCTTATTATGTTGAGGTATGCTCCCTGTACTCCCACTTTGCTGACTGTTTTTATCATAAATGGGTGCTGTACTTTTATCAAATACTTTTTCAGCTTCTGTTGATATTTTCATGTGGTTATTATCTCTCATTTTATTTATGTGATATATTACATTTATTGATTTGCATATATTGTACCATCCTTGCATCCCTGGAATGACTCCCACTTGATCACAGCATGTGAGCTTTGTATGTATTGCTGGATCTGGTTTACCAATATTTTGTTGAGGATTTCTACGTTCATCAGCAATATTGGCCAGTAGTTTTCTTTCTTTGTTGTATCTTTACCTGGTTTTGGATTGCTATGATGCTGGCCTCATTAAAAGGGCTTGGGAGTCTTACCTCTTCTTAGATTTTTTTGGTATAGTTTGAGAAAGATTAGAGTTAGTTCTTTCTTAAATGTTTGGTAAAATTCTTCTGTGAAGCCTTCTGGTCCAGGACTTTTTTGTGTCGGGAGATTTTTTTATTACTGCTTCATTTTCACTAGGTGTTATCAGTCTATTCAGGCCTTCTGCTTCTGCTTGACTTAGTTTTGGAAGATTACATGCTTCTTGAAATGTGTCCATTATGCTCAGATTTTCATATTTCTTGGCATATAGTTATTCATAGTAATTTCTTACAATCCTTTGTATTTTTCTGATGTTGGTTGTAATTTCTCCTCTTTCATTTCTTATTTTATTATTTGTGTCTTCTCTCTTTTTTCTTGATGGGTCTGGTTAAAGGCTTGTCAATATTTTTTATCTTTTCAAAGAACCGACTCCTGGATTTATTGACCTTTGAATTGTTCTTTTTGTCTCTATGTCATTTAATTCTGCCCTGATCTTGATTATTTCTTTCCTTCTACTCACCCTGGGCTTTGTTTGTTGTTGTTCCTGTAGTTCTTTTAGATGTAGGGTTAGTTTGTTTATTTTGGATTTTTCTATCTTATTTAGGCAGTCCTGTATTGCTATAAACTTCCCTCTCAGGACTGCCTTCTCTGTGTCCCATATTTCTGGGCTGTTGTGTGTTCATTTTCATTTGTTTCCAGAAACTTTTTGATTTCTTCCTTGATCTTGTTGTTTATCTATTCATTGTTTAATAACATGTTATTCAGTCTCCATGGATTTGATTGTTTTTTACTTTTTTCCTTGTGATTGGTTTCTAGTCTGAAGCCATTGTGATCTGAGAAAATGCTTGATATGATTTCAATTTTCTTGAGTTTGTTGAGGCTTCTTTTGTGTCCTATCACATGGTCTATCTTTGAAAATGTTCCATGTTCATATAAAAAAATGTGCATTTTGCTTCTTTGGGGTAAAAGGTTCTATATATATATCAGTTAAGTCCATTTGATCTAGAGTGTTGTTCCATGCCACAGTATTCTTGTTGATTCTTTGTTTGGAAGATCTGTCCATTGTTCACAGTGGGGTGTTAAAATCTCCTGGTATAAGTGTGTTGCTCTCTATATCTTTCTTGAAGTCCTCCCAGATTTTCTTATGTATTTTGGTGCTCCTATATTGGGTGCATATATGTTTACAATGGCTATATATTTTTGATGGATTCTTCTTTTATTATGAAGTGACCTTCTGTATCTCCTGGTCTGGCCTTTGTTTTGAAGTCCATTTTGTCTGATGTAAGTATTGCTACCTCAGCTTTTTTTTCTGTCCATCTGCTTGGGATATTTTTTTCCAATCCTTCACTTTCAGTCTGTGTAGGTCTTTTGTTTGAAGGTGGATCTCTTGTAGACAGCATATATGTAGGTCATGTTTTCTTATGCATTCAGCTACCCTATCTTTTGATTGGAACATTTAACCCTTTTACATTTAAGGTTATTACTGATATGTACTTATTCATTGCCATTTTTCTCTTTGTAGCTGTGTTCCTGTTTCTGTCACTCTTTTCCTTCATCTTCTTAAAGCCGTCCCTTTAACATGTCTTCCATTGCTGTTTTGGTGGATTTGTATTCTTTTTGTGGGGAATGATGAAAACATTTTGGATATGGGTAGTAGTGATAGTTATGCAACATTGTGAATTTATTTAATGCCATTGAATTGTACACTTATGAATGGGCCAAAGCTTACACACACACACACACACACACACACACAAACACATTCTCCACAATAAAATAAATTAGGTTGGTCCAATATCAGGTCATACTAAGTGATGGTGAGTTCTCCCTTCCCTGAGTGATTCCTTGAACCATGGAAAGGGAGAGTCCTAACTTGGACAATTTTATGGTCAGTTGTGGGCCAGACATAAGAATGTTGTTGAGATGAGAAGAGTTCCCAAGAATTTGATTGCCTAATGATAATAGACATAACTACTGAATTCAATGAGGGAAAGGCAGAGTAGAAATAGCAGAATATCATAGATTGCACTTTGGTTAGGAAATGGATAAACAGATATGGTGCCTATATTCATGAAATACTATAAGGCAGCTAAAAATCAAATCTGATGGCTCGCCTCCTTGCACAACCACATAAAAATTACATCTAAACTATACAACAATCATCATTCAGAGCCACCAGAAATCTAGCTGAATGGAAATCCTACAGTGACAGAATTAAGGAAGAAACTACAATGTAAACGTAGGGGGGCAGAGACATGGAATGACCTGGTCTCACACCCGTGTATGGTGGATAAAAATTGGGAGGAATATCTCAGGGCAAATGGTCCCAGTCCCATACCAGGCCCCCAAGCCTAGGGTGCCCAGTAAGATAAACCCCCATAACTTCTGGCTATAAAAACCAGCAGGGATTGAGGCTGTGGAAGACAGAATCTGTTGGACTCTCTGGAAGATCCTCTTAAAGTTCCCACACATGGACTTACAGAGACTCACTCACTCTGAGCTCCACCACTGGGGCAGCAGACTGAAAGGCATCAGAGACATATGGGAAGGAACTGAATTGTCCAGCACTAGGTCAAGAGCTGAGGGGTAGCTTTCTCCCAGATGGAAGTGCTGCTGGAGACCACTGATCCTTTTCTAAGCCTGCCCCTCACAGTGTCAGAAAGCCAGCTGGCAGGCACCATATCCGAGACCCCGTCAACCAGGCTCACACTGTTTGCCCCGCAACGGTGATTCCCTGAGGCCCTGCTCCACCCAAACTTCAGGCTCACCCAAGCTATTTCCAGTGTCTTTTCCACATGAATGGCTTGTCTTGACCCATGCTTCAGTTTGCATGAATTATATCAAACAAGCAGCACCCAGTACCTTTTCCTAAGTCGTTGTAGGCCTGGCCCTAGCAGCAGCCAGCCTTGATTCACAGGTTGGCCTCACCTGGGAACATACAAGCCCAGCGCAAGTAGCAGCCACCTGCAGATTGCTTTGTAGCTTATGCTGTGTGATCTCAGACAGAACACATTCAGTTGCTGACGTTGGATGTGCCAAGAGCAATCAAGGCTCAACTACAACAGGAGGGTATACACAGCCCACACAATGGGTTCACTCTGAATACCCAACATGGGTAATAGGGGAGGCTATGTGACTAGACCCTACAGGACACCTACTGCATTAGGTCACTCTACCAAGCCCGGGAGACTTAGCGGCTCTACTGAATACATAAAAAAAAACACAGGGAGGATGCCCAAATGAGGTGACAAAGAAACATTGCCCGAATGAAAGAACAGAACAAAATTCCAGAAAAAAACCCTAAAGTATCAATCTTTAGTTGAAGATAAACAAATATCAACTCTAGTTCACTTAGGTATAAAGAAATTTCATAGAGAAAATTAAATGCTTGTTGGAAGGTCTAGAAAAACAGGCTTTAAGGTACTCTGCTTCTAAGAACAATTTTAGCCACCTAAGGTACTAAACCTTGACTTAAATTAGAAAAGCTGCCCCTGCTATTGCATGAACCTGACAATTTAGAATATTGGTATCATCCCAAATTTTGAAGCTGCCATTATGAGTGCAAGTTCCTGATCATATCATCTCTACCAGAGTTTGTATTAGTAAAATGAATACCTCACATCTTGCCCCTCTCCTGACATGACTTATTTCTGAATAAGTATCACAGATGTATATCCGATTTGTTAAATATAAATTGGGAAAACAAACCTAGAGTTAAAAAAATAAATGATGGAACCAGCTCCTGTAGTGAGGCGGAGGGAGCGCATAAAGGTGGTGCCAGCCAGGCTCTATCTGGAGAGCACTCAGCGGGCTCCCTAATATGTGTGAGTCACATTATTGCCCCGCAGGCCAACACTCCAAGACCAGCACACAGCCTTCTCAAACAACAAATCCAAGTCCTGGCACCCCTCCCATGGCTGCTTCTGTGCCAGGCCTGGCAACATAAAAGCAAAACTTCTGTTGGAGAACTAAGATGGTGGCAGAGTATAGGTGGAAGCTACACTAACCTCTTCCAGCACCAAACTGGAATTACAACTAAATTATATAAAAATCATCTTGAATAACCAGCTGAATACTGGCTGGAGAGAAGCCTTATAACCAAGGACAGACAGAAGCCATATCAAAACTGGTAGGAAATGAGGTACGAGAGCACTGGGTGGGCTCTCACGGGTAGCAGCTGAAGTTCTGGAGGGGTGTTTTAGTGTCCGGGATGGGGTCCACCTTAGAAGTATGGGGTCTAAACCCTAAGCTGTGCTTAATAGCTCAGAGCACCAGAACTAAGAAAGAAAGCCAAATAACATCTGACTGTAAAAAGCAGTGGGTTTTCTGTCTGCCAAGGAGAGAAGTCTAGAAATGCAGAGAGCCTCTTAAAGGGACAATGCACAAAATTTCATTTGTAGCCACTTAGCCTGGGCTCTGGTAGAGTGAGGACAGAGTGGATTAGAGATACTTGGGGAGAACCTGGGGTTGGCAGCTCTGGGGAGAGAACTGAGGGAACAGCCACCAGGATCCCTGTGCTGACTCATTTCCCACACTGAGAAGCCATCTTTCTCAGGCAGAGCACACCTCTCCATGTGGCATCAGCCTGAGGGAAGCAAGAGCCCCACCCACAGGTAATCCCCTCACCCCAACCTGTGGAGTTTAAGCCAGGCTGCTGAGGACTACCGCTGGTGGTACTTTCAGTGATTAAGCCTAACAGAAAACCTGCAGGTGGAGGCAGATCTCTGGGAATTCTGAGACTAGCTGAACCATCCCCGGGCCCAGCGCCAGGTAAAAGCCAGCCTTGGTGCACAGTTTGTTTCTTTCCATACACAACCAGGCCCAGTAGAGAGATCCACAAGCTATAGCTCACTGATAGCTTTAAACAGGTTGCCCAGGGCCAGTCACAAGCAGCATTTGACATAGGTCTCCACCAGAGTCTTTGTGGATCTACCTAATAAATAGAAACAACCACAAAGGGGCAGCCAAAATGGGAAGACAAAGAAACAGGCTGCAAATGAAAGAACAAGAGAATTCTCCAGAAGAAGAACTAAATGAAATGGAAGCAAGCAATTTATCAGATATAGAGTTTAGAGTAATGATTATAAGGATACTCAACTGCATGGAAAAAGAATTAGAAACCATAAAAAAGGACGATCATAAATAAAGAATGCAATATCTGAAATAAATAATATACTGGAAGGAATAAACTAGGTTAGATGAAGCAGAGGATAGAATCAGCAAAATAGAGACCAACTCATAGATAGTGTGCAGGCTGACAGCTCTGGGGAAGGGGTTAGGGGCAGAGAGAACAAGCAAAAATGGGAGAGACTCATGGACATGAACAACAGTGTGGCGATTGTGGGGACTAGTGGATATAAGGGGGACAAATGGTAATGGAAAAGCACAATCAAAAAATAAATTTAAAAAACTGAATTGGTACTGAACCCTAGCTGCAAGGAAATCTAGAGAATGTAATAATATTGTTAATATTAACTTTTTAGCCTCTGCAAGCCAATTCACAGTATCTTTAATGGTCATTTTGCAAATTACAAGACCATAATCAGATTATTGATACTTAGATATACATTGATACTTAGATATATGTCATCCTTTTAGTCAACTGGTACAAAAATTGTCATACAACTTAAACTCTATTGTAGAAAATAATAGGTGAAGGGTAGGACTTTTCTAAGGTTCCACAGTAAACTTAAAGCTGTTGATAATGTAAGTCCTCTACTTCATCACTTCAAATATGATATTTGACTGTTAATAATGTAGCCAAAATGAATCTGTCTGAATGAGCCTGTGCTATTAATTGGAATCAATAAAAGTTTAAATTTCAAACCATGCTCATCGTATTAACTGCTTTCCCCCAATCTTATAGCTATTGCCTTCTATGTAACAAGAATTACAAAGGGTAAGATAAGATAATTGTAATTTATTTGCTAGAGGAAGTTATTGGATTTTTTTAATTATTTAAAAGTGGGACTTCCGGAAGACTATTCTCAGAGCAGTCTGGAGAATAGATTAGAGGTAGGGGAGACAGGAGGCAGAAAAACCATTAATGGTGCTGTTATACCTGTCCACATCACAATCTCTAAACTATAAATATTGACAATGATGATGGAAAGAAAAGAACAAAGAAAGAGAAATTGCACAGGCAGAATCAACAAAAAGTATTAACTTATTAGATGCAGGTGGAAAAGAAAGAAGAAAAACTGAAGAAAACTTTGGTAGAATTCTGTCAATAACAGAAAGCAAGGTTAAAGGGAAAATGCTGACTTGAGGGTGGGAAAGAAGGTAGAGGTACAAAGTTCAAGTTCATTTTTGAATATGTTGTGTTTGAGATACTAGTACTTCAAGGAGATGTTCTGCAAACAACTTAATGTAGGACTAGGGCTGGGAAAAGAAGACTGAAAATTTGGATTGTAGGAATCATATATAATTATTAAATATCATTTTCTCAACATTGCGAAGGCTAAAAAGAAATGAGCTATTGAGTTATGAGACGACTTAGAGGAACCTTAAATAAATATTACTAAATGAAAGAAACCAATCTGAAAAGGCTACATGCTGCACTATTCCAACTCTGTGACATAATGGAAAAGGTAAAACTATGAAAACAGTAAAAAGGTGGATAGTTGCGAATAATTTTTGGACAGGGAATGATAAATACATGGGGCACAGGAAATTTTCAGGGCAGTGAAGCTATTTTATATGATACTATAATGGTAGATTCATGTCATTATACATTTGTCCAAACTCAGAATATACAACACCAAGAGTGATCTCTAATGTAAATTATGGACTTTGGGTGATAATGATGAGTATTAGTTCATTAGTTGTAACGATGATTTTGTTGTGGAGGAGGTTGTGTGGAATGGGGAGGGCACACAGTATAACTATTTGGACTTTGCATTCAATTTTTTTATGAACCTAAAACTGCTCTAAAAACTAAAGTCTATTAAAAATTGGGAATGTCATGATAGGCTCTTTTATGCCTAAGCAATTAGAGTCTTTAACTCCCTTTATACTTTTCAGCAACTGGTAATCAAGCATCTTCTTTTTTTTTTTTAAGAAATAACAGACATTCAGAAATAGTTAAGTAATAGAATCTCCTCCATTCCGTACTGCCTCATCCTCTCCTTTCAAACAAAAGAGGCACAGATAGGGAGTGTAGGGGTTTAGGAGATCAAGAGTAACACAAAGATTAGCCTACCTCCTTTTCTTCCCTGTTTCCTACAATTACATCTTGTAGAGCAAGGGCAGCCAACAGGCTTCATCCCACAATGTACTACATGGCTATGGAGAAAACTAGGGCCACATGATCAGGCAGCTGGCTTGATGAAACTGATAACCAGAGCAACCTCTCATGGAATTGGAGGGAGAGGAGAGGGGAAAGCCATGCATACAGGATATTTACCATCTCTGCTCGAAGTGGAGTCCAAGCAGTGACTAAACTGTGTATGGACTTTAGAAACCAGGTCTTACTGCCTTTGTTGCTCTCTTGGGCCAAGAAGGGGAAAGTGTAGGGGGAATGTCTTCCAGCCGCTGAGGAGAATTGTTTGCATTATTTCAAAGGGGAAGAAGGAAACAAAAAGTGCATGCTTTAAAGAGTTGGAAAGTGGAACACCAGTCTCAAGCCTGGGCAAACTCGGAGCTGCCGTACCAAGCTGGATCCAAACCCTGGGTCCTTCCTGCTTGACAGGTTTAACTCTGGAAACATTATTTTCCAGGTTTTTCTTCACTGAGCTGTCCCCAAGCAGATTATGAGAGGCTCTTAGTATCTCAGGCCCCCTTTAATTTCTAGGCTTGTGCCTCTTGTAACATTTGCGACTGATTCTTTAGAGCTCCCAGAATCTTGCTTCTTAACTCTCTCCAGCGCTGCTGGCCTGAACTCCCTTTATAGTTCCAACAAATGTGTGGGAGACATAATGACTCTAGAGCAACACTGTCTTGATAATAAAGGGCTGTCCCTGGGTTTTATAGTTTTGCCCCAACTCCCTGGAGACATGCTAAGGGAATAACCCACCTCTTACTTGGAAGGGCTGATATGGTCTCCCAACTCCTTCCCCACCACCCACCATACCCCTCCCCCCACTGCCAAGGCATAAAAATACCCCTCTAGTCATGGACAGATGGGTCACTTGCAATAGTGGAGACAGTCCCCCTTGGTGGCAGCTGGATATATGCCTCTCAGCATCCCTGACTATTGTCTTGTAGACAACTGAGGCCAGAAAGAATGAATCAGGAGCAAGCCAACATTTTGCCTTTCAATAATTCTCCAAACACACAATGTCACAGAACTACTTAAGAGCTCACATTGACACAAAAACCAGGGTATGACAAGTACTAGTCTAGTGAGAACTGACAGGGCTAACAATGCAAGCTCTCTCAGCAGTGATAATCAGAAGCCCATAGAGCTGGGGTGGAGTAGTTGGCATTGCCCAAAGGAAAGGGAAAATGAGACCTCTCAGAATTTACTCTGGGTTGCCTGAGATAGCATGAGCCCTGTAAGCCAAGAGCTGGTGTGCACTCTTCCTAGCAGAGCAGCAGCCTCACCCTCACTTGCCACAGGGCCCTCTCCAGACCAGATTGGTTTGGAGCCAATTGTGGTGAGAGGACAAGAGGCCTGTGACCTGATCCCCCTGCAAGTCATCTCCATTGACCAGGTAGGTGAGTGGCACAGTCGTGGAGGTAACCTGGCTCCCATTCCTTGCCTAAAAATTTTTCCAAAAGGGAAGGCAGCCCCTAACCCCTGGGGAAAGCAGTGTCTGTCAGGCAGCCACAACCCTATATTTCATGAACCACTAACAAGCCATGCAGAGAATTTAGGGCACCATTTCCAGAAAATAAATCAGTTTGGGGCTGAAGTTAGGTAGAGAGACACTCTGAGCAACACAAAACTGTCTTGGTGAGGGGGTGGAGGGAGAAGAAACACATTACAGAAAAATGTTAACATACAAAAGAGCACAGGGTAGAACACAACAGAGAAAGGTGGGTCAGTCCAGTGAGGAAGCTCTCTACTCCCCACTTGGAAGCCTCCAGCCCCACAGACCATTGGTCACAAGCTTTCCTTTAGTAAACAGGGTCACCTTCCACTGCGTCTGCTTCTGGCTGCCTCACTTCCCCTATCAAAGTTTGATTTTGAATTCTGTAGGTCTTGTGGTCTCAGAGGCCCCTGGGGACTTGAAGAATGCCTTCAGGGTGGTTTCAGGGTCCACTCTGGCAGGAGGGTTAGATGAGATGGCAGAGTTCACCCTGTGAGGCAGCTCACTCTCCTTTTTCACTTTGGGACTGTTACTCAGCTGTTGCAGGGTAGGCTGATCTGCAGCAATAAGGTCCCCATTCATGTGAAGGTTGCCCATCCAAACACCAGTTGTTATATTTCTTATATGTGGTGATGGCATTGTCCTTCTTAATAAAGACCACTTATGCTACCCCAGGATAGACCAGCTGAGACCAGTTCAGGGCTCCACGTACACAGAAAAGC
Organism: Mormoops blainvillei; assembly: GCA_004026545.1. NCBI lineage: Eukaryota > Metazoa > Chordata > Mammalia > Chiroptera > Mormoopidae > Mormoops > Mormoops blainvillei. The sequence continues at coordinate 38,077 of PVJD01008836.1, forward strand.
TCAGCAATGTCATGTTTAGTGGTTTTAAGGCGCAGATTATTCAGTCATCTTGGTGCCTTCCAATGTGCTTAGAGCAGGCTCAGCAGGTGGTAGCTCTTTGGGAGAATCCTTCATGTTTACTAGTGTCCAAAAAATGTTGGTCAAGGCTTTTGTTCCAACTGAGGATGGGAGAATAGGAGCTGTGCACGCATCATCCTGAACCACTTTGGTGAGAGGAAAGGCATTGGACATGGAAAGCTTGTAACTACTCATCCCAGTCATGTGGCAGAGAAAGCTGCCTGAGACTGAATTTCATCCGTTTACTAGGAATGGGAGCTGCAACATCATTGTCTTCATCCAGGTGGTATAAATTCTGTTTGGCCTGGTGACTGTTGATGACATTAATTCTCATTCCAGCAGGATGGGCATGAGGTGGTGTCATGGCCTTCTGCAGTAGAAGCTGGGTGGTTTTGGTGAGCATCACAGCCAGGGTCACAGACCCAATGACAGGAGAAAGACATAAAGACAGCAGAGGAACTTCATTTCAAGCTGAACTTCTCCCAGGCATTGGTCACATGGCAGGGGGTCTGGAGTGCCATGCTCTGCTACTTGCAGAGGTTCAGCATCTCTCTGGCATCCTTCATTTTCCCTTTGATCCAGAAATCAGCCTATTCCTGTGAAAGCCTTTTCCAGGCATCCGAGAGGCCAGTCAGAGACCAGTCTCATGCCCAACATAACACCTCTGCAGGAAGGTGGCTGAGGAAGCTCTGTTTGATCCCAAACACAAGATCAGACACCTTCAACTCTTGGTCTGACATTGAGGTGCCCCTTTGCTGCAGCCCCACGCTTTCCGATGAGCTCATCCAAGGAGGTATCTGCCATCTGGCACCACCAAGCAGCTAGGATTCCCTCAGCCCTCAAGCCTGCCCTTTCAGCCACTTCAAATATCTTCTTAAACATTTCTGATGATTGAACTCACACTACCTGACGGGGAATCCATTCTACTACCTAACAGTTTTAACTGTTGCAATGTCAGTCTCTGAATGTGATTTCCAATGGAAGAGTAATTTAACAGCCATATCACTATTCTATATGCTAAAAAAAAAATTCTCTTCCTGCTCTTTTCATAAAGAAGACTTGCGATGTGATGAAAAGTGAAAATTGTGCTGGATGAGTTGGAGAATCTAGATTGTAAGCCCAACTCTGCCATTGCCTTCCTTAAATTTCACCTTCTTGGGAATCATTTTTTTTCCTGATAAAGTAAGGGGATTGGTTTAGATCATCTCTAAGATCACTTATAGCATGATAATTTATCATTCTGTGAAACAACTGTTGTTTTCTAAGAAACTGTTAGGTTCCTGAAGAAAACACACTTCATCTTCACTACTAGCTGATAATTAGGTAATGAGAGATAAGGATTTTGATGCTTTGAGAGTGAAGGTTAATTTTATAACAATGTTTTGAGATTTTTCCACACCTAGATTTGACTCTCAGAAGGTACCCCAGATCAAGTTTCCTTTTAGAATCTGAAATTTCTCATGCAATACTGAACAACCCAGTCCCTTGGAGGGAAAAAAAAACTTACCTAGAGGCGGAGAGGGTCAGGCCACGAATGAGTCAGCCTCATCCACAGGCTGACGTGAAATTTGAGTCATGTACTCTGAGTTTATATCCAGACAGCAGCTCTCTTTCCTGTACTGTTCATTCAAATATAATATAAAGAATGTGAATTATGAGGTCTTACAACAGGCTTGGATATGAATCATAACCATTTAAATATTAACTGTATGACTATATATTTTACTTGACTTCTCTGAGCCTACATTTCTTCATATGTAAAAAGGAGATAATTTCAGAGAAGATGGATATAGAAATTAAGTAGAGTAATGTATTAAAACCATGCTTAGAATATAATAGAAACTTAAAATGTGCTGATTTCCTTCCTTATTCCCTCCTTCTCCCTTCCCTCCCTGCTTCCTTCTCTCTCTTCCTTTCCTTCCTTCCCTCTCTTCCTTCCTTCCCTTTCCTTCTTTCCTTCTTCCTTTCTTTTTTTTATTAATTAATTAATTAATTTCCTCTTTCTTTCCCTCTCCCTCTCTTTCTCTCTTTCTTCCTGCCCTAGATCCATATTCAAACTGAACTTTAGAAACTATGCTAGACAAATCCTGTCTACTTGTTAAAGTCTTTTACCCCTCTAAACCAATCCTCCCTGCCCATCTGGATCCAACTCCATACCTTATAAAAGCAAACTGGACAAATGTTTAAAAACTCTGTAAACCACTCTAGCATCCTCTTTATTCTCACATGTGTCTCTTCTAACTTGTACTCTGAGTGGCGGAAAAACTCTTGTCTGATCATAAGCATTCTCAGTACCCTTACAACTCCAGGATTGCATGCCCAGAATTATGGTAACAAAAGACAAATAATTAGCTTCTGGGATTTTGACTATACATGAAGTGGGGGAAAAGGGACAAGAATAACAAAGACTTCACTCCTTGGTGAAAAAAGTAAGAGTATGAAATAAGAGAGCTCTTTGGGAGTTAAAGTTAAGAAATTCACACACACTGCTCAGATCAGAGCTATGCAAAGTCAGTTTATCCAGTAACTTCTAAGCAACAGCAATCCTTAAATAAAAATAAAGAACATATATAAAGAAGAAAGCATAAATCAGAGAGGGTGATAACTCAAGATATGACATAATAAGCTGAAGTCAAAGAAGTAAATGCAGGGGAGGGGGGACAGGGATAATGGGGGAAAATAGGAGAAGGGTCATCAAGGAACATGTATAAAGGACACATAGGGGGAGGATCGAGGGTGGGACTTGGGGATGTGTGGGACAGGGAGGATGGGGGGAAAATGGAGACAACTATACTTGAACATCAATGAAAAATAAAAAAGAAAAAGAAAACAAAATATTTTTTAAAAGGCAAATACATAGAATGTCTAACACAGCCCAGGTAAGGGGGTCCTAACCTACAGACTTAACTGAATCGTCTCTCTTAAAAAGAATGCATCACACAATCTGTGCTGGAGACATTAATCAGTCACCTCACTCAAATAGCTCTTCATGTTCTGATTCCCAGCCAAACAAACAACCTTGGCATTATAATTTTGTTTTTCATGTAAATCTGACTAGAATGGAAGAATTTACTCCCTGTTGAATACAGTACTTTGATCTGCTTAGAAATTTATATGTTATTATAAATTAATGAGTTAACACCCAGATGTTTTCATAGGTATATGGATAGGTATAACCAGTCCCTTGTGAGCATGACTAAAGGGAGTTGACGTCTGAGTGGTGGATCTGCGAAAACATTTTTCTAAGCCAACTAAGTTTAGGGCTAGATCTTATACTAAGTAAACTTACCAAAATAAATGTAACCTTGTAAGGCTGTTAGTAGCCATCAGGACTCTCCTATTGACATCCTAGTTTACATGTGCCTCCTTTTAAAATTTCAACCAGAGAGAAGGTGAAGGGACTAGCCAAAGAACATATATGCTTAACCCGTAGACAGACAACAGTGTGGTGATGACCATAGGGAAGGGGAGCATGGTTTGTGTGGAGGTGGGAAAAGAGGGGGAATGGGGACATATGTAATATTTTCTACAACAAAAATAAAAAATAAAATATAAAATGAAATAAATTTTCAACTATTACAAACTAATCTGAGCCATAAGCTAATTACTTATTCTTTGGAAAAAGAAGTATATGAAAACATAGTGAGATCAGATTTGACTTACCACACAATATTACATAAAATTATGCACTTGGTTCTTACCTTGTCCCTCATATTTTTGGTAGTTTATATTTATGAGTGTTGTCTTACTTTGGTGTCAGAGCTGTATATTCAATTGGTGTATGATCTATGCAATCCTATCTACAGCAAGTGAAAGTTTAATCTGTTCTGAGTATATAAAAAGGTATTCAGAGCACCATACTGAGTCTTACAGAAGCTTAGGTACAGTGTCAGGTATTGCTAAATATAGGAAGGCATCATTGTTCAGCATTTACTTAGTGCTTTGTCTTCTTCACCATACAGCTTTCTCTTCTTCACCATACAACTATTGATGGTACATTGCATTCATGCATTCAGACCATCAGGCATTTTTTTATTTATGTAACAAATTTATATTGATCACTTATAAAATTCTAGACATTACAGATAAAACAATGAGCAAAATAGACAGTATATACCCTCATGGGGCATGGTCTTGTAGGAGATAGAGACTTCAATCAAATTTCAAAAATATGTTATTACTAAGTGATTATTACTATTAAGAAAAAGGAGTAGAAGCTAGAGGAGTAGATTAGAAGGTCCTGATCTACTTTAGTTGGTGAACTATCAGGTACTGAATGGATGTTCTTTGAAAGAATGGATAAATGATCAATTATTACATGATTAATTATAGTTTCTCTAAATTCATAATCTATAAAAGGTGGCAGTGACTGCTACTTGTCTCCCAATAACTCCTTTTATAAAAATAAACATTTTAACTAGGTATGTGGCAACTCAGGGAAAAAAGATTGTATTTCCCAAACTCCCTTGAAGTTACATGGCTATGTGACTAAGCTCTGGACAATATTATGTGAAGAAAAAGTGATGTGTGGAACTTCAGGGTCATGCTCTTAAGGGGAGGATACTGGTCCTTCTTTTTCCTCTTCCCACTAGCTTTATCTAAGATGTACTTATTTTGGTCAATGGAAATGAAAAGAATTCTGCAATGACAGCAGAGCCCCAGGATACGAGGAGCATGGGCCCTGAATGACAGAGCAGGGCAGAGCAGGGTCATACTCCAGTCTGGAAGTACCTTGCAATTTTTACAGGTGAAAGAAACTTCAATCTTATTTAAGCCATTATTTTGAGTTTTCCCATATATGCAGCAGTACCTGTATCCTAATCATATAAATATTAAAGTAAACCTCCCTAGTTTCCCTCAGTGTACAATGTAAAATACTGTAGCTTTGGAGCCAGAATAACCTAAGTTTTAATCCTACCTTTCCAACTGATACAATAAGTTCAGCAACTTTCAAGAAGCAACTTCACCACTCAGAGCCTCAACTTCTGCATTTGTAAAATAGAAACAAAAATATGGCATTCATAGGTATAAGAGGGATACAATCTTTCCCTCTCCCAGAACTTCTATCTGGGTCCTTATAATAGAAATATCAGACTTCTAGAAAGGGCTTTGTTTTATCCCCTTATTCACTCCTCATTATAGGAAAAAGAGTCATTATCAGTTTGGTGATATTGGGGAAGGGTCTGTACAGGCATAGTTTATCTTCTTTCATTCTCAAAGTAGTCTGTCCAAAAAATGCTTGGGTAATCAACGTAACTATAATCAACCTCTGCCCATGCAGAGAGTGGACTACAGATTTAGTTGCTCTATCTGTACCTGGGTGCAAAAATTCAATTTTGGAGGAAAGAATTAGAAAGCTACATTGTAGTCACAGATTCAAGATATATTTTTCAAGTCAGCTTTAACAGTAATAAAATTAATGTTTTGATCTCCATACAACTCTTGTGTCTTTTTTTTTAACTAGTTCTGAATTCACAGCAGGATGTTAATGTGTAACATCACCCCAGACTTTAACAACAAGGTTTTTTTTAATTAAAATTAAATAATGGATGTAAGGTACATGGGGTTCAATTCATTCTCAAAAAATGATAATACCCTATATTATACCTTTAATTTCTTTAAACTAACTGGTGATAATAGCACCAAGTTCCTTTTTTATAAATTACATTTTACTGTTTATGCTATTACAGTCATCCCAGTTTTTCCCTTTGCCCCATCCACCTCACCCCCATTCCCTCAGGCAATCCCCACACCACTGTCCGTGTCCATAGGTCATGCGTATAGGCCCTTTGGCTACTCTCTTCCCTATGGTGTACTTCATTCATATCCCCATGAGTATTCTGTAGCTACTTATTTGTACTTCTTAATCCCTTCAGCTTTTTCGCCCATCCACCTGACCACCCTCCCATCTGGCAGCCATCAAAACATTCTCTGTATCTATGATTCTGTTTCTGCTGTTTGTTTTTTGTTTGTTTGTTTCTTTTTTAGAATCAATTATTGATAGATATGTATTTATTGCCATTTTATTGTTTATATTTTTATCTTATTATTCTTCTTAAAGAAGAGACTCTAACATTTCATATAATACTGGTTTGGTGGTAATGAACTCCTTTAGCTTTTCCTTGTCTTGGAAGTTCTTTATCTGTCCTTCAATTCTAAATGATAGCTTTGCTGGGTAGAGTAATCTTGGTTGTAGGTACTTGCTTTTCATCACTTTGAAGATTTCTTGCCAATCCCTTCTAGCCTGCAAAGTTTCTTTTGAGAAATCAGCTGACAGTCTTATGGGAGCTCCCTTTTAGGTAACTAATTGCTTTTCTTGTTGCTTTTAAGATTCTCTCTTTTTCTTTAACCTTTGGCATTTTAATTATTTTGTGTCTTGGTGTGGGCCCCTTTGGGTTCCTGTCGTTTGGGATTTTCTGTCCTCTTTGGACCTGTTTGTCTATTTCCTTCACCAAATTAGGGAAGTTTACTGTCATTATTGTTTGAAATTTCTTGCTCTCTCTCTTCTTCTTCCAGCACCACCTTGATGCAAATGTTGGTAGTCTTGAAGTTGCCCCAGAGGCTCCTTACACTATCCCCATTTTTTTGGGGGGGGGGATTTTTTTCTTCTTGCTGTTCTAATTGGTGAAGTTTTTGCTTCTTTATGTTTCAAATCACTGATTTGATTCTCAGCTTCATCCACTCTACTGTTGGTTCCCTGTAAATTGTTCTTTATTTCAATTAGTGTATCATTCTTTCTGGCTGGATTTTTTTATGCTCTTAAGTTCCTCACTAAGTTTCTTGAGCATCCATATAATCAGTGTTTTGAACTCTGCATGTAGTAGATTGCTTGTCTCCTTTTTGTTTAGTTTCTTTTTTTTTTCTGGAGTTTTATTCTGTTCTTTCATTTGGGCAACATTTCTTTGTCACCTCATTTAGGCAGCCTCCTTGTGTTTGTTTTTATGTATTAGGTACAGCTGCTATGTCTCCCAGGCTTCGTAGAGTGGACTAATGTAGTAGATGTCCTAGAGTCCAGTGGCACAGCCTCCCCTATTATCTACACTGGGTACTTAAAGTGCACCCATTGTGTGGGCTATGCACACCTTCCCATTGTAGTTGAGCCTTGATTGCTGTTGGCACATCCAAGGTCAGTCACTGACTATGTTCTGTCTGGGGTCACACACCAAAAGCTACACAGCAATCTGCAGATGGCTGGTACTTGTGCTGGGCTTGTATGTGCCCAGGCGAGGCCAAGTTGTGAACCAAGGCTGGTCTCTGCTAGTGCTAGGCCTGGGACAACTTAGTGAGAGGCATGGGGCTTGCTAAAGCCGGATGCTGCTTCTTTGAGAGAATTTAGGAAAATCTGAAGCATTTGCCAAGAAAGCCATTCTTACAGAAAAGCCACTAGAAACAGTTTTGTTGGGCCTCAGGAAATCACTACAGTGGGGTGAGCAATGTCTACTAGGCTGATGGAGTCTCAGGTATGGTGCCTGTCTGCTCTCTCTGTGGTTGTCTGGGAGGAGGGCTCAGAAAAGGAACAATGACCTCTGCCAGCACTTCTGTCTGGGAGAAAGCTGCCTCCTCAGCATTTGTCCTAATGCCAGACAATTCTGTTTTCTTTGTATGCCTCTGCATTCTTTCAATCTTCTGCCCCCACCCTGGAGCTCAGAAGGAGTGAGTCTGAGTAAGTCCATATGTGGGCCCTTTGAGAGAAACTACCTGGGATTCCAGCAGTTTCTGTCTTACACAGCCTCAATCCCCACTGGTTTTTACAGCCAGAAATTATGGAGACTTATCTCTTGGCACAGGAATGCTGGATTGGGGAATGTAGTGTGGGGTTGGGACCCCTCATCTGGAGATATCCCTCCCAATTTTCCCCACCACTTGTGGGTGTGGGACCAGCCCATTCTGCATCTCTGCCTCTCTTACCAGTCTTGACATGGCTTCTTCTTTAATTCCATAGTTGTAAGACTTCTATTCAACTCGATTTACAGTGGTTCCAAATGATGGTTGTTCTATAGTTTAGCTGCAATTTTGATGTGGTTGTATGAGGAGGCAAGCTGTGTTTACCTATGCCACCATCTTGACCAGAAGTCCAGTACCAACTTCTTAACATTGTGACGATTATATGAAATAGCAGAAGTAAAGCACTCAGGACCAAACCTCATACATGGGTTAGTATTAAGTAAATGTTAGAATTAGGTCAAATTATTGATCATAAAACTGATTACTTTCTCCTTGAAACTGTAAACTAAATGCTTTGATGACAAAGTTCTCTCTCACTGTGGAAATGTAAAGTTAGGATTTCTCACCAGTCCTTCACTAAACTGACCCCGCACATTACCTCAAATTCTCCACTGCTTCCCTCTTACAGTACTAATTTATTTGACTTCAAAGTAATTAGTTCCCAAATCATGATCTAATAGGACTCCAGCATCCCCATAGGTAATTTCAGGGATTCCACAAAAATAAAAAATAAAATATTGTATATTATCTGAGTGGTATATTTGTCACATTTTTGTTTTATGTAACAGAGCCTAAGTAAAAATATATTCTTTTAAAATGTCTATTTAAAAAGTTTGAAAACCACTAGCTAAAAACAGTGACTCCTAGAATATTCCTGTGAAAATGTAACAGTGCTACTCAGCTGAAATAATACATTAATAATCTCTCATCTGTTTTTTGTTAAACTAATGCCAATTCTTAGAGGTGACTCAAAGGCCTAGAAACATTCATAATATATTTTTAAAGAAAACAAGCACGGAAAATGAGCCTCACCAGCTAACATTTACAATTTTAAAAGTTTCCACCATATAGGTGAGATAGTATACAGTGTTTTTACTTTTTATACTTTAGTTAACAGTCTTCTGACTTGAAGTAGATATTTGTCACATTTATGGTCATGTATCATATAAAAACCCTTCTTCTTATTGCAGAATCTTGTATTTTAGGAGTCTGCTTCTCATTTTTTTAAAATATGAAAATTCTAGATACCTGCTTTCCCAGGTTACCTTAACTTTTTATGTGTTGGCACACATGTCCACCCTGAGTGACAAACTAGTGCCAGGAAGAATTAGGGATGTCCCAGAGTTCATTCTGATGATGGGTAATGGTAGAGGTAGCAGTGGCAGAGGTTCTAAAGGCAATGACATTAGTGTCCAGTGCTACTAGTGTAGACAGTAGAGGTTGCAGTAACACAAGTGCCCAAGAATCACAATATTGAATTCCCAAGACTTGTTCTGCAGTCTAATTTTGAACATTGTTCCTGCCTGTGTAGCCTCTGAAGATGTTCTGAAACTGAACTAGTTCACAGTGTTTCTGGAAAGATAATTCTGTGAACTAGGTACATTTCTCTTCTGCAGCTATCAACCAGATTCAGTTGCTGATGCTTCCAATGGCCTTGACAGAAAGGCATTTATAATTTTAAGTATAGTTGGAGCAATTATTTATGAACATGTTCTACACTAGTGACTCTCAAAAGAAAACAAATATGTAATTATTTGTATACCCATTTAGATATCCCCTTATGTAGCCTATGAACCATTCTATATTCTAACTCCTTAATGTTCTACATAACCTGAGAGATTATTACAATTTATTCCCTCTTTCCCCCATTACTTTATTGCTAGGTGATAGGAGTAATCTGATTGAACTAATATAATTACAATTTGAAGAACAAATAATACAGTGTTTTGGAATTAATTTGAACCCAAGAGGACAATAAATTGATGACAGGATAAAAGTGAGTAGAGCAGTAGTCCTGGTTCTAAGTGGGGTTGCAAATCCTCTCTAAAACATGTTAAGTACATTTCTATGAGGCTGAGCCCAAAGCATGAAGCAGCAGATCATCATTGCATATCTCTTTATCCTTATGGCCTAACTATGGTATACATATGACAGAGACCAAAACATAGCCTCCTCTCTACTGCATAATGGAGCCAATGAGACCTAGAGCATAGCAGAAATATGTCAGAGGGAATAGAGCTACTGAATATATTTAAGTAAAAATAAAAGTGAACTTAGTAGCTCACTTTTTAAAAAGATTAGAGTAATAGTGCATGAGGGATATGGGAACTGTAAAAACCATGAGAATGGTACACAAATGACTGAGTTTGGGAAACACATCTCTATAGAATCTAAAATGTTGCCCCTCCAGGGAAGAAACTTGTCAGAAGGCTACTGGTAAAGCTAGATTGGAAGACCATAAATGATGATCCCTGACCACATTCTAAAATCATCACTTCCATTAGTAGTCAGTCTGGACTTTGAGACCTTTGGAAATATAAATCAGTGTTTTACATGTTATACACCTATTGTTTACTATGTTTCAGGTACAGGTAGTAATTTATTTAGAAATGTTGATAACAGTCCCCTGTTGGAGTTTTGGTTGCCCACACTCACAATGCCTTCTGCCCATTCAGACTTTCTCTCTTAAGCCATGGCTGATTAGGGTTTTTTAATTAGGAGGTCACTACAGAAGTTAACTATAGAGTGAATGGCTGAAATCCATGCTCATTGAACGGCTGGCATATCTGTTTTATGGCAGATCCCAGCTGAGAAAAAGATGATCCCAAGATGTGGAGAGAAAAATATAGAGCTGACAGATTCAAATGATCAAAGGAAAAGTCTTATGGCCTCTGACTTTTCAGATCATCTGATGTCCCCAAAGTTCCCCAGATGACCTGAAACTTGACTGGACTTCATTTTTGTCCTTGAACTCAACAGGACAGGTGCATTTATAAAATGTCCACCCATTCACACCCCTGACACATGTACTTATAATTTTTCTCAGGACACACTCAATGGGTTTTAATTCCCTGAAATCCAGAATCCTGACTAAGAAACAAATCAAAAGATAATAAGTGCAATAGAGATATGGTATAAGTAAGAGGCGTCGAGGAAAGAATAAAGAAACCAGAAGACCATTTGATCATTGAGCTACTGTACAGCTATTCAGAGGAGATAAAATTTTTTTAAAGTGAGCCTTCAAAGTTTCTTTTTCCTGACTTGTCTCATATTGTCCAGCAACCCAATCATTTGTATCAAACTCTGGTGTTTTCATATGAAGCTTTCTCTTTCAACCTGTGTAATAAAAGTCATTTGTATGGATTTTAGAAGATGAACTTTTATTTCCTTTTTTCAAACTTTTTTTTTGTTCATCTTCTTCCTCCTCCTCCCGCTCCCACCAAAGACACACTCCCAGACATAGTCCAGCATAAGTTAACAGATGACATACATCCAATTATTTGACTTAGTGAAAACCAAACTACTACATATATGTATTTGAAAAAATGCAATTATTTGCTTAAAATTCCCTTAGCTAGATGCTCTTATGTTTCAATTCTAATTAACAAAAAAGATATTTTGACAGTCTTTTAAAGTGGCATACCTGTCAATGGCTGTGTAATAAGTCATGATGCTCACTCTCACTTATCTTTTTCAAGTAAGAGAAATTCAAGTGCTAAGCCTCTTATTCTTGGCAATGTTGACTGCTTTTTCACATCATTCTTCTAATAGGAATAATCAATAATTTTAGAGTTGATTGACCTTTCTATGAATCTCTTGAGAGGATGCCCATCAGTTTCTTCCATTTTGTCTCGATAAAAAGAATAGCAATAACAGTTTACAAAGCATATTCACATTTACTGTAGGGGACTCCAGTTCAGAAAGAGTATACATGGGGCTTTCCTTAGGAGAGTACAAGCTACAAGGTATGTAAGCAATTCCAAGATATCGTGCTGAAAACTAGTTTAGAAACTATGGCTTAGCATTTCTCAACTAACTAAATCTTGTGGGTTTATCTAGCTGCTTTCACTCAACACATACATCACTAATATTTATACTGATATGCATGCACATACGCCTACACATAGAATACCTTTCTTGAAATGACATTCAACTCCACAATCCAAGGTAGGTTAGAAGACAGAATGGAATGTGTAAGAAGAAATTTTCCAAAATAGGTTCAAGTGGTTATGGTGAAGGGAGTGGCATTGTCCAACGTTTAATAGATCCAAAATTAACATGTTTATTTCAAAAAGGGACAGTTGGTACAGGAACAAAGAAGGGAGAGAAAGTTGGCTGTTTTGTTTGTATTTTCTGGGTGATTTTCTTTAAAGTGTCACTTCCGACAGAAAACATATTCAGTGTAAGAGGTCCAGATCTTGTCATCTGTTTGGTCATGGGTGATAGTGCAGGTGCCAGAGGAGTTGCATGCAACCATGTGAAAGCCAGCATCAGCTAATTTATCAAAGGCTTGTTCCAAAAAGGTAAATTTGAGGTAATATCGAGAAGTGTACCTCTCAGGAGGACGATCAGGGTCTCTGCTTTCATTTAGAGTATCTCCAAATACTTCTTTGGCCAATGAGATCTTACCACACACCATGATTCGGGCCACACGGCGGAATTTGGCATCTGCTTGGCTATCCCTACCCAGAGTATAGGAGCCTCGATAGCCAATAGTGATGAAACCTGCCTTCTTGAGATCAGAAGCAGTGTTTGCTGTCAGAGCTGGGGAGTTATCAGGGCTGCTATCTTGGATGTTATTACTTGAAGAGAGATCACATGTGATGTCAATGTTGGTGGAAAGCTCTTCTAAATCACTTTGGCATAAATCATTGCCAAATGACTTGATCTTATTGATTTTAGGATCCAACATCTTCACTAACTCTGGTAACTTGAAGTATTCTGCTTCTCTCTGGAGCCGACCACATTCTGGAAAGTGGTCAGGAAGCACTAGTTTCCGGTCTCTCATGTAGTCTAGCACATAACGAAAGAGGAAACCATCTCGGTCTACAAAGAATCTTCCTTTGTTGTCCTGAATTAGGTAGCAAGGATTCTTTTCACTGAACATTTCCCAGAGCAGGGATCCAGGAACACTGACCAAAGTAAGATAGCGAGTGATATACACCTGACCACCCACGTTGAGTTCAATAACCTCAGGAAAATTACTGAAATCCTCATTTGGTTTAGCACAACTTGATTTCTCTGGCATGGCCATATTGATCTGCAGAAGCAAGACATTGGTTCTAAGTTAAAGTTGAGAGTATGGGGATTCTATATATAAACAAATTTTTTGCACTCATAAACACTACATACCAATAAAATCAGGAAAACCATAACCTTTTGCAAATTAACTATTTTTAACTTGAAAATGGAAGAATAGAAAAATCATACATAATTTGGCTTTGCAATTATATTTTTAATGTCCTTCTGAGCTTTGGGTGAGTCAAATAATCACAATCCTCAGTTCATGGCATGTTATCACAGCCCATGCAGGGCCCTCTTTTCTTGTGGCGTTTGTTTATTTGTTTTGGTTATTCTATTTTACTTTCACAGTCCATTCCCTTTCCTGTCCCTGGCCCCACCATAGGCTGCCATTCTGATAAACTTAGTGTACATCTTTTTGTGTATATGTATTCTTGAAAAATGGATTTTGTTGTTTCAAGTAGATGTATATGTTATTGTATTATATATTTCAGTCTTCAGTTATACATATTTATACATTTTCACTCTCAGGACTGTATTGTTCAAATTTCTTCATGTTGCTATGTGTATATCTAATATCTTGCTTCTAACTGTGACATAATACTCTGTGGTATGCACTTACTGTGTTTCACTATCCACTCTTCCAATGACTGACATTCAGATTGCCTCTCCCTGCTCCAATTTATGCTCCTGTTTATGTTTCCTATGAACCTCTGAGAGAATATCTTTAGGCTATACATCCAGCAGTGGTATTTCTGGTACACACTGTATGCATATACCTAATTTCATTAATTACTGGCATATTGCTCTCCAAAATGTCCCTTTTTGCATTCCTACTTAATCCTCAAATGCCCACCACAACTTAGCATTGTATAGATTGCTAAATTTTTGCTACTCTACTGGGTGTAGATAGATGCCTTACTGCAGTATAAAAACATTAGTTATAAAATAAAAAATAGGCAACTATTGTAAGACCATAACTTAGTATTTTCTAACTGTCCACTGTTTCCAACATAAAACATGGTGTGCTCATCATCTTTCTTTACTCCTCATTCTTCTCTATCTGTACATTAGTCAGTATTATAGTCTATATTATACTTTGCTGAACTTCTTCCTACCTGATGGTCCATTCCAATTTCATCTCTGTTACTGGCTTCTCTCTCTTCCTAAGTTATCCTAAACTGACTGTGCAAGCCTCAGAACTGTGTCTTTTGCTCTCTAATCTCTCCCTCAGAAAAGTCATCCTCTTTTGGATTCTTAGGATTAATTTAGGATTCTTTCTGCCTGAAATGTCCTCTTTTACTCTTCCTTCCCCAACCTCCCTGTGGCTTCTTGATAAATATAACATAGTGGTTCAGGAAGGTCTGAGTTTGAATTCCACCTCTGCCATTTATTAGCTGGGTTACTTTGGACAAATTACTTATTCTCTATGAGCCTCAGTTTTCTTACCCAGAAAATGAATATAAAAAGATTGTTAAGATAAGAAGGAAATTATATATAATGTATATAAAGTACTTAATACAATGCCTGTCATATAGTAAATGCTTAATGGATGTTTGGTTACATTGGCTCCCTTAGCTTATCTTGTGACAGTCAGTGAAAGATTGTAATCCACCAGTTGATTATGGTGCTAGAAGTCTTATAGTGATCCATTAAGATTCTGATAAAATAAAACATCCTCTTGAACTGCCACCTCAACCCTTCATATTCTTTATTATTGCTTCAGATTGGAAATATATCTTAGAACACTTATTATATAAGCACACCATAATTATTTATATGTTAGTCCAAAATAACCTCTGAAACACATAGTAATCTTGACCTAAAAATCTCTGGAAACCCAGTATTGTAAGCCTAGCAAGTAGTAAACTTATAGTAAGCAATTAGTGAATGATGAGTAAACCACCAACAAACAAATATGATAGCAATTTCATTATTCTCATAACCCCACAGTATATAAGTAAAAAATACATTTGTATAAATTCATTTTGAATGCATGTGTGAATATATAAACAAGAAATATAAATATACTAGATTTTGCAGATTTCTGAGTGCAAAAAAAGCTGTTGTATATTCTCTCTAACAACAATAATAAAGGTCAAAGATAGTTGTTTTCCATTGTACAAAAAGAGCATTTTATAACATAATTAAGCAGGTGAAAAATAGTGTAATGTTGATACCTTGTCGTTTCAGGTTTTTCTTTCTTGATGTTTTAGAGACTTTAGTTGACTTTGCTCAAGTCAACTGATGGTATAAAATCCTATGAGCCAGTGTCACATTCAGCTTGAGAGGTGAAGGCGGGTAGACTACTTTGCCGTTAGAATAGGATTTTTAGTTAAATCCTAAGAGCAGTACCTTTATTTCTGTAGGGAGAAGTTAAAAGGGGAAAATTTAAGACTAGAAATGCAGTAGACCCTCAACTACCACATGCCCCTACAGTACAACCACAACCATATTAGAAATTTTACTCTGAAAGTTATTCATAAGACTACTGATAACTGGGAATTTCAAGTTATTTTAAATAAATAAAAATAGAGGTGGTTTTCCCAATAACAAAAAATGAAGTCAGGAAGGACATTTCCCAAACAGAAACATTTATTTGTTTTGCATTTATTTGTAATTTAAAATTATCTTTTGCATATAAAATTCTTGAGATATGCTCCCTTCCGCCTTTTCCCATGCCAGGGTTTCCTGTTCAGCCAGCTTGCTCAAGAGGGAGCAAAAACAAAAAAAAAAATCTATTCAATCTAACCATTCCTCGGCTTTTTTATTGCTTCTTAGGGATATAAGCCTATAATTTCTCATTTTTTCCTCTGCACAGGCTGATAAGGGCTTGTGGTTGGCTGCCCTAGAAAATCAAAGAAATATAGGTCTCTGCAAGGAGGAAGTTAAAAGAGACAATGTGAAATATATATAGTTTAAATCAGAGGATAAAATGCTCAATCCAGCTGTATGCTGTAAGCCCGGAAGAGCTGAACTTTACATTTCGATGTTTCAAAGGCACTGGAGAAAGTAGCTAGTGCATGACTTGCTTTCTCCAGTCAAAGAATCCTGCCACCAAGATGCAGTGTTTTTAAAAGAAAAACAAAGTCAGATATATCAAAAGCTCTGGTGTATACCTGAAAATGATATAGAAGCATTTTTCTAAGGAAATCAGACAGTTTATAAATGATCGATTTCCAATTGTATTAAACCTGATATCTTTGTGTCCTGATATCTCCTCTTTTCTCTCTTCCTCTCACTCCCTCCTCTTTTTGACCAGTCTGTCTTAAAAATACACTCATTTATAAAAATGAACACATCAATACTAATTTGAAATGTGGTTCCCACCTTTTATGTTGTTCCAGTTCAAAGAGATTCAAGACAGTAAAGTAGGTAACGACTGAACTGGAAGTGTAAATGAAAGGAAAAAACAACTCTTAAGTGGAAGTTAAGACATAGTTTTACTTTCGTACTTGAAGAAGAAAATCATCAGCAGCATTCCCAGCCCTTACAAGTAGCTTGGATCTATGGCTTTTTCTCTGATTGTTAAAAAAAAAAAAATGCTAGTACAGAGATGCTTTAAAAATTCAAGTAAAAAATAACCAAATGATGAAAGGCACTCTGAATTTTCAGAATTCCCTTTCAAGGAAGAAACTTGCCTGCTTTTGGATCTCTAGGCAGGCTTCACATGCAGTCCTCTCTCAGGACACAGAACACACAGAGACAATGTGTATTCCCAGCTCAAATGCAGAAGCTCCTGAATTCCAGAAGCAGTAAACTGGAAATGAAAGGTAAGAGGATCAATGGAGTAGTTACCTTGAATCCCCCAGCCACTCGAATATTGTGAAGCACAGCCTCAGCCCCTCTCTGCCTTGATGTAGGCTTGGCTCAGCTTGTGAAGTGACTTCCTGCTCTCTTCCCTCTCCTTTGCTGTGCGCTTTGGTGCTCAGTCTGGGTTTCTGCTTTTAATACTAGGAAGCCTATAGACCCTCCCCTCCTGCTATGACATACTTGGCTCCCTCCCAAGCCAGCCTCCCAAATGGAAAAGGCAAGCTCTCTACTCTGCAGTTTGAGGAGGACGCAAAGTCCAGAAAGCAAGAAGACCGTGGTGGAGATATTAATAAAAGAGTAACATTTGGAGATAAGAGAAATTTTTCTGATATTTTGTTGATTCAAAAAGAACAGAAACATTTAGCAGCTGCAAATTGAGTGTGATTTTTTTAACTAAAGTGTTGGTTGAATTCTCAACATGGATGCATCAGATGTTTACCTTAATAACATTATTGCAATAAACACTCAAATGACATCCACAGTTCAAATAAATCATGTACTATGCACTTCTTATTTACTAAGCAGTTCTTACATAAGAAGTTATGTAACTTCTTATGTTACATTCTTATGTAACATGTATCTGTGTTAAATGTTGAGGATAAAGAAATAAATTGGTCACATAAGCTTTACATTTTAGTCCAGGAGAAATATTTGTGAACAAATAAATTTAAATTTAATATAAGTTAGTGTTATGGAAAAATATGCGCACGGTGCTGTAATACAAAGGAAATACCCCTAAGCCATCTAGTGGTTCCCAAACACTTCCTGGAAGAGAAGTCAACACTAAGTTTTATCAGATGAATAAGAATTAGTAGGAACGGATTCCAGGCAGAAAGAACAGTGTTAGCAAAGCGAAATAGGTATGTCATTGAAAGAGTATGTCATGTACTAGGAACCACATTTTTAAAAGTTGGAATAAGGAGAGTCAGGCTTTTATAATTTCAAACTCTAAACTAATTTTCTTCAGATTATCTATGCAATCCAAGTAGAAAATGGACAAATTATTTAATATGGGTAACTCTAACTTAATGATTGTATTTCACATGTGATTTCTCTCTTTTACCTCAAGTTGAATCACTGAATTAAAATGTAGATTTTTCAAAAAGGAATTTTGAATGTTGTCAAGGCCATGTCTCTCTGAATCTTGTACATATACAGACTTAATGCAATCCTCATCAAAATCCCAATGACAGCATTTTTAAAGAAATAGAACAAAAAAATCATCAGATTTGTATGGAACCACAGAAGACCTCAAATAGCCGAAGCAATTCTGAGAAAAAAGAAAAAAGCCAGCAGAATCACACTCCTTTACTTCAAATTAGGCTACAAAGCAACAATAATCAAAACAGCATAGTATTGGCAGAAAAACAGACATACAGATCAATGGAACAGAATTGAGAGTCAAGAAATAAACTCACATGCAGTTGAGCAAATAAGTTCAACAAAGGAGCCAAAAACATACAATGGAGATAAGAAAGCCATAAATGGTGCTGAGAAAATTGGAAAGCCACACACAAAAGAATGAAACTAGACTGCTATTAGACATCATATACAAAAATTAACTCAAAATGGATCAAAGACCTAAAACAATAAATTACATAGAAGAAAACGTAAGTACTATACTTGTGGACCTCAGTCTTAGAGAATATTTTATGAATTTCATGCCAAATGCAAGGGTAGCAAAAGAAAAAAATATTTAAAGGGACTATATCAAACTAAAAAGCTTCTGCACAGCAAAAGAATCTGCCAGTAAAACAGAGAGGTAACCAACTGAATGGGAGAAGATATTTGCAAAGAATAGCTCTGACAAGGGCTTTATATCCAAAATATATTAAAAAATTCATACAACTCAATGCCACAAAAAAACAAACAATCCCATTTTAAAAACATGGGCAGAGGACCTGAGCAGACGCTTCTTTCAAAAAGTCATAAAAGTGGTCAAAAGATATATGAAAAGATGGTCAACTTCACAAGATTTTAGAGAAATACAAATCAAAACTATAATGAATATGACCTCACACATGTTAGAATGGCTGTTATCAACAAGACAAGTAATAACAAGTGTTGGAGAGGTTGTGGAGAAAAAGGAAACCTCATTTACTGCTGGTGGGAATGTAAACTGGGAATAGTATAATCTATAAAATATACCAAAAAAAGATATATGTACTCATATTCATTGCAGTATTATTCACAATAGCCAAGACATGGAAACAACTGAAGTGTCCTTCAATAGATTATTGGATAAAGATGTGGTACATACATACAATGGAATACTACTCAGCCATAACAAAAGATGAAACACTGTCATTCGTGACAACATGGATGGATCTTGATAATATCATGCTAACCAAAATAAGTCAGATTAAAAAGGCAAGTACCATATTATTTTACTCATATATGGGATACAAAACTAAAAGCAACAAATGAACAAACAAGACAAACAAACAAACAAACCAAAACTCATAGACACAGACAACAGTATGGTGGCTATCAGAAATAAAGGGCATTGAATGAGATATAATAAAAAGTAAAGGGAGTCAAATATATAGTTATCAGAAAACGATTTGACTTTGAGTGGTAAACACAATGCAATATGATGATGCATTATAGAACCATAAGCTTGAAACCTATATAGTTTTATTAACCAATGTTGCCTTAATAAATTTTGTAAAATATTATAGTTATTTTAGACTGTGTTTGAACTTAAGCAACCATCACCTTAAATTAAACTACTATAAATATAGCATGGCATATGTGTAGCACATGGTAAACACAAACCAAAAAGCTATATCAGATATACAAAAGAAGATAAAGGAATCCAGACATAAAAATACAGAAAGGCACCAACTTATAAGAAAAGAGTGAAAGAGAATAAGAAAGGAATAAAGAACTATAAAAACAAACAAAAAACCCCAATAACATGGCAATTCCTACATATCTATCAAAACTTATTTCAAATTTAAATGAACTGCAAATTCCAATTAAAATATATAGGGTGGAAAAACGGATAAAAGAAACAAGAACTGTACACATGCTGACTACGGAAGATCCATTTCTGATTGAGAGACACACATAGACTGAGACAAAATGAATGGAAAACATTATTTCATGCAAATGGAATTTTTTTTTGCGAGAGGAAATATTAGTTTATTTCTTCTTTTTTTTGTATATTTTATTGAATATGCTAGTACAGTTGTTTCATTTTTTTCTACCCATTATCCCTTACACCCTGCACCCCATCCCATCATCCCTATGTCGACATTTTCCCACCACCACTTTCCCTAGCCCCACCCCTCCCCACCTCCCATCTTCTCTCCTTTCCCAATTTGGCTTTGTTAATGGGTCCCTTATACATGTTCCTTGATGCCCATTCCACTCCTTTTCCCCTGTTATCACCCTCCCTCGTCCCCTCTTCTTATTGCCAGTTTGCTTTTTTATCTCAATATTCCTGATTATATTTTGCTTGCTTATTTATTTTGTCGATTACATTCCAATTATAGGTGAGATCATATGGTATCAGTCTTTCACTGCCTGGCTTATTTCACTTAGCATAATACTCTCCAGTACCATCCATGCTGTCATGAAGGGTAGGAGCTCCTTGTATCTTTCTGCTGTAGTATTTCATCGTGTAAATGTATCATAGTTTTTGATCCACTCATTTACTGTTGGGCACTTAGGCTGCTTCCAGTTCTTGGCTATTATAAATTGTGCTGCTATGAACATCGGGGTGTATAAGTATTTTAGAATTAGTGTTTCAGGATTCTTAGGGTATAATCCCAGCAGTGGAATTGCTGGGTCAAAAGGCAGTTCTATTTTTAGTTTTTTGAGGAAATTCCAAACTGTTTTCCATAGTGCCTGCAGCAGTCTGCATTCCCACCAACAGTGCACTAGGGTTCCCTTTTCTCCACATCCTTGCCAGCACTGGTTGTTTGTTGATTCGTTTATGATGGCCATTCTGACTGGTGTGAAGTGGTATCTCACTGTGGTTTTAATTTGCATCTCTCTGATGGTTAGTGATGCTGAGCATCCTTTCATATGTCTCTGGGACCTGTGTATGTCCTCCTTGGAGAAGTGTCTGTTCAGGTCTTTGTCCATTTTTTAATTGGGTTGTTTGTCTTCCTAGAGAGGAGTCATGTGAGTTATTTATATATTTTGGAGATCAAACCCTTGTCCAAGGTGTCACTGGCAAATATATTTTCCAATAGGGTTGGCTCCCTTTTCATTCTGCTGATGTTTTCTTTAGCCACGCAGAAGCTTATTTTGATGAAGTCCCATTTGTTTGTTCTTTCCTTTATGTCCCTTGCTCTAGGGGACATTTCAGTGAAAATAATGCTGTATGGAATATCTTAGATTTTCCTGCCTATGTTCTCCTCTAGGATTTTTAAGGTGTCATGCCTTATATTTAAGTATTTTATCCACCTTGAGTTGATTTTCGTGTGTGGTATAAGTTGGTGGTTAAATTTCATTGTTTTGCATGTAGCTGTCCAGATCTCCCAATACCATTTGTTGAAGAGGCTATTTTTACTCCATTTTATGCTTCTGCCCACTTTGTTGAATATTAATTGACCACAGAGACAAGGGTTTATTTCTGGGCTTGCTATTCTGTTCCATTGATCTATGTGTCTGTGCTTATGCCAGTACCAAACTGTTTTGATTACAGTGGCCTTATACTATAGTTTGATGTCAGATATTGAGATCCCTCGTACTTTGTTCTTCTTTCTCAAAATTGCTGCAGCTATTTGGGGTCATTTATGGCTTCATATAAATTTTTGAAATGTTTGTTCTATAGCTGTAAAATATGTCATCAGTATTTTAATAGAGAGTGCATTGGATCTGTAAATTGCTTTGGGTAGTACAGACATTTGATGATGTTAATTGTTCCAATGCATGAACATGGTATATGCTTCCATTTATTTGCATCTTCCTTAATTTCTTTCTGCAGCGTGGTGTAGTTTTCTGAGTACAGGTCTTCAACTTCCTTGATTAAGTTTATTCCTAGGTACTTCATTTTTCCTGTTGCTATACTAAATGGAGTTTTCCCCCCTGATTTCTGATTCTGATATTTCATTTTTTGTATGCAAAAATGCCTTTGATTTCTGATTATTGACTTTGTATCCTGCTGTTTTGTCCAATTCACTTATTAGGTCAAGTAGTTTTTTGATGGAGTCTATAGGGTTTTGTATGTGGATTATCATGTCATCTGCAAACAATGACAGTTTTACTTCATCCTTTCCAATTTAGATCCCTTTTATTTCTTTTTTAGTGGCTAGGACTTCTAATACTATGTTGAATAGAAGTGGTGAAAGTGGAAATCCTTGTCTTCTTCCCAATCTTAGTTGGAAAAATTTTGGTTTTTCCCTGTTCAGTATAATGTCAGATGTAGGTTTCTCATATATAACCTTTATTATGTTGAGGTATTCCCCCTTTATTCCCACTTTGCTGAGTGTTTTTATCAAAAATGGGTGCTGTACCTTATCACATGCTTTTTCTACACCTATTCATATGATCATGTGATTTTTGCCTTTCCTTTTATGCGATGTATTACATTTATTGATTTGCAAATATTGTTCCATCCTTGCATCCCTGGGATGAATCCCACTTGATCATGGTGTGTTATCTTTTTAACGTATTGCTGGATGTGGTTTGCCAATATTTCATTGAGAATTTTAGTGTCTATGTTCACCAGTGAAATTGGCCTGTAATTTTCTTTCTTCGTTGTGTCTTTATCTGGCTTTCAGATTAGGATGATGCTGACCTCATAAAAAGAGTTTGAGAGTCTTCCTTCTTCTTGGATTTTTTGGAATAGTCTGAGAAGGACAGAGGTTAGCTCTTCCTTAAATGTTACTTCCTGTTTCTCCCTTGCTGCCTTTAAGATTGTCTCTTTGTCTTTGATATCTGCCATTGAATTATTATGTGTCTTGGAGTGGGTCTCTTTGGGTTCCTCTTGATTGGGACCCTCTGTGCTTCCCAGACTTGTATAACTTTTCTCTCCTCAAATTAGGGAAGTTTTCTATCATTACTTTCTCAAACAGGTTTTCTATCCCTTGACCCTCTTCTTCCCCTTCTGGTATTCCTATTATACAGATATTATTACCTTTCACGTTGTCCTGCATTTCCCTTAACATCTCTTCATTCTTTTGGAGCCTTTTTCTATTTTCTTCCTCTTTCTGGGAGTTTTTTTCCTCCATGTCCTCTAGCTTGCTGATTCAATCCTCTGCTTCATTTGCCTGCTTTTGATTACTTCTTCTGTGGTCTTCAATTCAGAAATTGTATTCTTCATTTCCTCTTGGTTCTTGTTGATAGTTTCTATGTCCTTTTTCAGCTGATATAGTTTGCTGTGAGTTCTTCATAGTTTCCCTATAGTTTTTGTAATTCTCACTGAGCTCATTGAGTTCATTGAGCTTCCTCATAACCATTCTTTTGAACTCAATATCTGATAGTTTCCTTGCCTCTATTTCATTTAGTAGTCTTTCTGAGGATTCCTCCTTTCCTTTCAATTGGGGGTTGTTTCATTGTCTTCCCATTCTTTGTCTGCCTGAGCAAAACCAGAAAGCCCAGGAAACAAACCCATGACCGCAAAAATAACTACCCCCTGCAATCCCACTATCAACAGCAAATGAACCAGTCTAAATAAGGCTGTAAAGAGATTAAGACTATTATAAGAAATGAGAGAAATCAACTATAGTATAAAATCTAGTGACTTAATATGCACCAACTTGATGGACAAGAAATGAATGTTAAAAAGCTATGTAGAAAAGAAAATATCGCAAATCATGGGGAAGACCACAGAAGATTTTGTCCCGATAGCCTGTAGTACTTACCACAGTTTTTTTCTTTCTCGATCCCCCTCTGGTGATGTCAGAGGTTGACCCTGTCTGACCTTAGGCAGTCTGTTTGAGACTTCCCAGGATATACTGTCTGTGGCTGTTTCCTTGAGTTGTTAATCTAGTCACTCTGCACTCAGCAGTCTGGCTTAAGCACATAGGGCTGGGCAGAATCCCTCCTGGGGTTGGAGCTAATGTTTCCCCTTATGCTGCTGCCACTAAGAGGGGAGTGGTCTCTGTCAGCTCGATGGCTGCTGCCTGATGGAGGATGTTTCCACATGAGGATCCCAGAGGCTACTCTCCCAGTTCTCTCCCCAAAGTCTTTGACCCCAGTCTCTCCTCAAGCACCTCTAGTCCACTCTGCCCACCCTTTGCAGAGATCTACTGTCTGTGGCTGACGCTCTACACTCAGCAGTCTAACTTAGGCACCACAGGGCCAGGGCAGAGTCCTTCCTGAGGATGGAGCTATTGTATCCTCTCAGGTGGCCGCTTAGGGGAGTGGTCTGCCTGAGCAAGATGGCTGCTGCAGCGTCCGGTATGACTCAGCACCAGGATCCTGGTGGCTACTTTCACATCTCTCTTCCCAAAGCCTCCATCCCCAGTCTTTCCTCAGACGTCTCTAGCCCACTCTGCCCCCACATTTGCCGGAGCCCAGGGTAAGTGGCTGCAGGTGAAAATTTATGCGTTGGCCCTTTAAATGACTCTTTCAGTCTCCAGCCGCCTGCCTCTGGCGGCTGCTCTCAGCACCAGAGAGCAGCCCTGCCGCTTTTTTGTAGCTGCCTATTATCTGTGTAGTTTTCAGGCTCTGGTGCTGTAGGTCGGGGATGCCTGCTTATGGTTGAGACCCCACTCTTCCCAGGGGGATCCAACTGGCCGCTTAAGTATCCCTCTGGCACTGCCACCTGAGGGTGCTCAACCAGCCCTATTGTGTCTCTGCCACACCACTGACAGGTCTGGTTGTGCTGGACTGATTCTTATGTCTGTCTGGGGTTATAAGGTTTCTCTCTCGCTGTTTTTCAGTTGTTTGTTCCAGGTGATTTCTCCACAATTTAGCTGTAATTCCAGGCTGGTCCTGGGAGGAGGTCAGTGTGACTTCCATTCACTCCTCCGCCATCTTGGTTGCAAATCGAAATTTTAAAATCTAGTGTAGCAATGCTTATATCAGAAACATAGGCTAACAAGAAACAAAGAAAGACATTTCATAATGGTAGAGGGAAATATATAACAAGAGAACATAACTCTTGTAAACATCTACACACCAAACATAGTAGCACCTAAATATATAAAGTTTTGACAGATATAAAGGGAGAATTTAACAATCTTACCATAATAACAGGGAACTTAAACACTGACATCAATGGATAGATTATCCAGACAGAAAATCAACTAGTAAACAGTGGCCTTAAGTGGTATATTATAACCAATAGATTCATATTAACCAATAATACATATTTTGGAACATTTTACCAGAAAGAAGCAGAATTATATTATTTTCAAGTACATATGGAATATTTTTCAGGATAGATCACATTGTAAGCTGCAAAACAAGTCTCAAAAAAATAAGAACATTGATATCATAGCAAGCATCTTCTCTGATCACCATGGTGTACAACTAGAACCAATTACAAGATGAAATCTGAAAGAAAAAAAACCCACAAACAAATGGAGGCTAAATAAGATGCTACTAAGCAATAAATGAGTAACAATGAGATCAAGGAAGAAATCAAAAGATACCTTCAGACAAATGAAAATGAGAACACAGTGACGCAAAATTGATGGAACACAGACAAAGCAGTTCTAAGACGGATATTATGAGAAATACAGGTCTATCTAAAGGAAAAACAAAATATCTCAAATAAATTTAATTTTACACATAAACGAATTAGAAAAAGAACAATCACTGTCTAAAATAACTAGAAGAAAGGAAACAATAAAGATCAGAGATAAAATAAATGAAGTAGAGACAAAAAAAATAGAAAACATCAATGAAATGAAGAGCTGGTTCTTTGAAAAGATAAACAAAATTGATAAGCATTTAGCCAGTCTCATCCAGAAAAAAGATAAAGGGCAAAATAAATAAAATCAGAAATGAAGGGAGAGAAGGGACAGCCAATATCACAGAAATATAAAGGATTATAAGAAAATACCATAAAAACTATCTTCCAACTAACTGAACAGCCTGGAAGAAATTCTTAGAAACATATAGCTTTTCAAAGACTGAATCAGGAAAAAAACAGAAAATCTAAATAGATAGATAACTACTAACAAAATCAAATCAGTAATCAAAGAACTCCCAAAAAACAAAAGTCCTAGACCAGGTGGCTTCAAAAGTATGTTTACAAAACACTCAAAGAAAAATTAATATCTATCTTTCTCAAACTATTCTAAAAAATATTAAACAGAAGAGATGACTTCCAAACTCATTTTACAAGAACAGCATTACCCTGATTTCAAAACCAAAGACACTAACAAAAGAACATTAAAAGAAAAGAAAATTATAGCTCAAAATCCCTGATGAATATAAATGCAAAAATCTTTAATAAAATATTAGCAAACCAAATTCAGCAATACATAAAATGATCCAACACTATGATTAATGTGATTTTCCTGGGGTGCATGTCAATATCCGCAAATCAATTAATGTGATCCAATATATAAACAGAATGCAGGATAAAATCATATGATCGTATCAGTAGATGCAGAAGAAGCATTTGACACACCCAACATCCATTTATGATAAACACTCTCAGCAAAATAAGGTTAGATGTAGCATACTTCAATATAGTAAAGGCCATATTTGACTAGCCCACAGTTAACATAATACTCAAGCACTAAAATCTTTTTCTTTAAGATCAAGACCAAGATAAGAATACCCACTTTCTCTACGTTTATTGAACATAGCATTGGACACCTCAGCCACAGCAATCAGACAGGGAAAAAACGGCATTTAAATAGCAAAGGAAGATATAAAACTCATTATTTTCAGATGACATGATATTATATAGCGAACCCTAATGAATCCACCAAAAACATTAGAAATAATAAATGAACTCAGAAACATGGAAGAATACAAGATTAGTGTTCAGAAATTAATTGCATATTTATGTATCAATAACAATCAGAAAGACAAATTAATAAAATAATCCTATTTACAAATGCGTCAAAGAAAATAAAATAAGTAGTAATAAATTTAGCCAAAGAGATAAAAGTCTTGTTCTATGGAAACTATAAAACGTTGAGGAAAGAAATTGAAAAAAAAACATAAATAAACAGAAGAATATAACATGCTCATTGATACAAAAAAATAACATTATTAAAATTTTCATACTACCCAAAGAAATCTACAGATTCAATGCAATCCCTATTAAAATAACCAATGGAAATTTTCACAGATCTAGCACAAATAATCCTAAAATTTTTATGAACCCACAGAAGACCATGAGTAGCCAAAGCCATCTTGAAGAAGAACACAGTTGGAGGTACACAACTATCTGATATCAAACTATGCTACAAGGCTATAGTAATCAAAACAGCATTGTACTTGCATAAAAATAGATACATAGATCAATGGAAAAGAATAGAGAACCCTGAAATAAAACCTCACACATTGGGTCAATTAATCTGTGATAAATGAGGCAAGAATATATGATGGGATAAAAACAGTCTTTTTAATAAATGGTGTTGTGAAAACTAGAGAGATACATGCAAAAAAATCACTTTCTTATACCATGTATAAGAATAAACTCAAAAATAGAATGAAGATTTAAATGTAAGGCCTGAAACCACAAAACATTTTAAAGAAAACATAGAGAGTAAACTCTTTAAAATCACTTTTAGAAATATTTTTCGTATGTCTCCACAGGCAAGGGAAATTTAAAAAATAAGGAAATGGGACTACATCAAACTAAAAAAAAATTTTTGCACAGTGAAGGAAACAATCAACCAAATGAAAAGACAACCTACTGAATGGGTGAAGATATTTGTCAATGACATATCCAAAAAAGTGTTAATAAACTTATAAAACTTAACACTAGAAAAACAAATTGAATTAAAAATGGCCAGAGGACTTGAATAGACATTTCTCCAAAGAGGACATACATATGGCCAAGAAAGATATGAAAAGATACTCAATATCACTAATCATCAAGGAAATGCGCATTAAAACCACAATGAGATATCTCATAACTGTCAGAATGGCTATCATCCGTAAATCAACAAAGAACAAGTGTTGGTGAGGATGTAGAAAGGGAGAACCCTCCTGTACTGTTAGTGAGATTGTAAATTGTTGCAACCACTCTGGAAAACAGTACACAATATTCTTACATAAATATAGAACTACTATATGACCCGGCAATTCCACTTCTGGGTACTTATCTGAAAAAATCCAAAACACTAATTCAAGAAGATATAGGCACATCTATGTTCGTTGCAGCACTAAAAATACACAAGATATGGAAGCAACCTAGGAGTACATCAATAGGTGAATGGCAAACAAAACTGTGATACATAATTACAATGAAATATCACTCAACCATAAAAAGAATAAAGTCAGACAAAGACAAATCCTATATAATTTCACTTATATGTGGAATCCAAAAAATGAAATAAATAAAAGAAAAAGAAACAGTCTGATAAATATAAAGAATACTTTGATGGTCACCAGACTGGATGGGTGTGAGGGGATGGGTAAAAAGGTGAAATGGACTTCTGGTCAAGACAGAGGCATAGGTAAACACACCTCGCCTCTGTGAACAACTATAGCAAAAAATAATAAACTAAAAAACAAATATCACCCAGAACTATCAGAAAATTAAACTGTGTGGAAGTCCAACAACCAAGGATTAAAGAAGCCACATTCATCCAGACAGGTGTGGGGGGTAGAGATGTGCAGACAGGGAAGAGAGGCATGGAGGTACAGAGAGGTGTAGAGAGGAAAGGTAGAGAGGAACAGAGAGGTGTGGAGATGTGGAGATGGAGAGTGGTACAGAGAAAGACAGACACAGGAATGGGTAGTCCCACATCCAGATGTGGTAGATAAAAATCAGGAGGGACACCTTGAGAACGAGGGATCCCAGCTCCAGAGCAGACCACACAGCCCAGGGTTCCAGCACCAGGAAGATAAGTCCCCATAACTTCTGGCTGTAAAAAGCATTCAGGGTTGGGGTAGAGGAAGAATCTGCAATTTTCAAAAGAGACTCCTCTTAAAGGGCCTACAATGGATTTAGGACTCATGGACACCCACTCCCTCTGGCATTTAGCACCAGGGCAACAGTTGGAAGGGCACCAGTAGCATCCAAGGAGAAAGTGACATGACTGGCATCAGGGGAGGTGACAGGAGACAGCTCCCTCCCAGGCAAAGCTCCAGAGGCCAGGCAGAAGCATTGTGCCAACTCCAAGCCCTCCCCCACACACTGCAACAGAGCAGTGACATGGGTTACCCTGTCCTTGTGAATATCTAAGGTTCTACCCCATACGATCTAACAGAGTGCACCTGTTACACTCTACAATAGGCCACACTACTAAGACACAGAGTCAAAGCAACTGTATTAATACACAGAAACAAACACAGGGAGGCTGCCAAAATGAGAAGACAAAGAAATATGCCCCAAATGAAAGAATAGAACAAAGCTCCAGAAAAGAACTAAATGAATTGCAGCTAAGCAACCCATCATATGCACAGTTCAAAACACTGGTTATCAGGATGCTCCAGAAACTCACTGGGTACTTCAATAGCCTAAAAAAGACCCAGGCAGAAATGAAGGTTGCATTAATTGAAAAATAAAGAAAAATCTATAGGGAACCAACAGTGGAGGGGATGAAGCTGAGAAGCAAGTCAATGATTTGAAACACAAGGAAAGAAAAAGCATTCAACCAGAACAGCAAGAAGAAAAAGAATTTTAAAAAATAAGGAGAGGCTTAGAAAACTCTGGGACATCTTTAAATATACCAACATCCGAATCATGGAGGTGCCAGAAACAGAAGAGGAAGAGCAAGAAATTGAAAACTTATTTGAAGAAATAATGAAAGAAAAACTTCCTTAATTTGGTGAAGGATATAGACATATAAGTCCAGGAAGCACAGAGAGTCCCAAACAAGGTGGACCCAAACATAACCACAACAAGACACATCATAATTAAAATGCCAAAGGTTAAAGATTAAGAAAGAATCTTAAAAGCAGCAAGAGAAAAGCAGAGAGTTACCTGCAAAGGAGTTCCATAAGACTGTCAGCTGATTCCTCAAAAGATATTTTGCAGGCTAGAAGGGACTGGCAAGAATTATTCAAAGTGATGAAAAAGCAAAGACCTACAACCTAGATTACTCTACCCAGCAAAGCTATCATTTAGAATGGAAGGGCAGATAAAGTGCTTCCCAGACAAGGTAAAACTGAAGGAGTTCATCATCACCAAGCCATTATTCTATGAAATGCTAAAGGGAACTATATAAGAAAAAGAAAAAGATCAAAATGATGAACATTAAAATGGCAACAAATTCACATCAATCAATAATTGAATCGAAATAAAAAACTAAGCAAACAAGCAGAACAAGACAGAATCATAGATATGGAGATCATTTGGATGGTTATCAGGTGGAAGAGGGAATGGGAAGAATGGAGAAAAAAGTTCAGGGATTAATAAGCACAAATTGGTAGGTACAAAATAGGAGGATATAAAGAACAGTATAGCTAATGGAGTAGTCAAAGAACTTATATGCATTACCCATGGACATGAATTAAGAGGGGGATTGATG
>PVJD01008837.1:0-68491 GCA_004026545.1 Mormoops blainvillei
CCCGGAAGCAGGAACAGGGAGGGGGAGCCCGTGCCCCCTGTTTCAGTGTACAAGGGGCCCGCGGGAGGATAGTGTCGGGAGGTCGGATGGGCCCTTTACGTATTTATTAACCCTGGGACACCTGGGGCTCAACCCTACCACCTGCCCGAATCTTCCAAGGTCCCTCATCCTGTAGTCCCCACTTCCACACCTCAGTTCCTGGACCCGAGGGCTCTGTGACGTCACAAGATGCCCCGCGGCGGCACCCTAGTGGCCCTGAGGTGTCATCACCCTGGGGGAGGGGGCAAGGAAAGGAAGCAGGACCCTCGGAGAGCAGCATCTAGAGCTGTGGTGTGTGTAGGGGAGAGAAAAGTAGGAGGAGCTCAGGGGTCTTTGGAAGGCTTTGTAGGAGGAGGCCTGGAAGGAATGCCCAGTGGGGTTCAGGGGGCCATGGGGAGCTGGAGACCCTGGGAAGGCAGAAAAATTGAGGAGGGTGGCTTGGATCCCCAGATATGAGCAAGGAGGGGTTCTCTGTGGGGGAGTTGGGCAAAAGGTGGTAGGAGAAGGGGAGTGAAAGAGGAGCGGGGGAGGACAGGTCAGCAGTGTCAGTTTCAGAGCCTGACATGCAGCAAAACGAGTTTAGGACCCATTTGTGGAATCATGGGCATTGGCAGAGCTCACATGAGGGTGATGATGAGTGAAGGAGACCAAGCGCTCAACAGCAGCAGCTTGGCAGAGAGGGTTCTCAAGGTGGTGGCAGTGCAGAGACCACCTCCTGCAGGAGAGTTCCTAGGGATCAGAATTGGCAGGAAGGGGACATGCCCCGTGGGGCAGAGTTTCCCAGGACAGGAGCAGGGAAATGAATGATCTTGGCCCATTAATGGAGGAGGACTGTAAATGGGGGAGGAGAGTGTGTTCATAGAGAGAAGCTGGATTGAGGTGGTGAAGGGACAGCGCCAGGCCAGAGCAGGTGGAATTAGGTAGGTAGGGAAAGGTCAAATAAAATCCACAGGAGGGCAACTACGCTGCAGGAGTAGGTCTGTGAGATCTTCCCATACAGATGTAAGGACAGCTTGAGGGCAGGGGCTGGGGCAGTGAGTTAACTTGGAAAGCGGGTATCTGGGAAGAGTGTTAAAGAAAAACAAGGACTGTGGACATAGGAGACACCGGGGTGGGTTTACGGTGGACAGATTCCACTGCACGAAAGAGACACAGAGCTAATGAACACCTTTGTGGGGCTAGGATCTGGCCCTATCAAGAGGATAAAAGATAACAGCAGAGATGGGGTCATAGAGGTCCTTCACACCCTTTGGGATCTAGCCAGCTGTGAGTTCTCTTTTTGCCTCCAAGCTTTGTCTCAGAGGTTACCTTCTCCAGGAGTGCCTTCCTGCTTGGGGGAGAACTCCTATTCATACATCAAAGCCCTGCTCTGAGAGCACTTCTGAAGAGCCTTCCTGCCTCCCTCTAGCGCTCCATTCACTTTTCCCTCTAAGCGCACAGCAGATCCCTCTACCCACAGAAGGTGCAGCTAGGGAGCCCACCACTTCCATTCCGGGAACCTCACCACTTCCCTAGTGAGGGTACCATGGGGAGACGGAAGAGGGCATTGGGGTAAAGTTGAGCCAGAACACGGAGTGGAAACGGTGAGAGAGGAGGCAAGACGCGATGTGAGTGAGAAGGACCTGTAGAGACCAGGAGCCTCCTCCTGGCCGGGGGGCCATGAAGTCCCCTGTAGAAGAAGGGGAGCCTTTTGGGGGCGATGGAACCCTTGGTGTCAGTCTGGGACCACGAGTAGCCTCGCCGGCGTCCTTTCAATGAGCGACTCAGCCCCTACCTCTGGGGAGGTATTGGGGGGCCGAGGACCGCCCCTGGGCCGGCAAGCGCGGTCCCCACCCGCCCAGCAGCCCTGCGTGGTTGCTAAGCTCTCCGAGGCCCTGGAGAGACCAGATCTGGGCGAACCTCACCAGTTGCTATGGCAACACTGCACCCCAGCCTCTCCCGCCGAGGCTGAGGGACGCGCAGCCAATCATGAGCTGCAGGCATTTTCCGAGACCCACTCCCACCCTTCACGTGTGGGCGGGGGTCAGGAGGTGGGGGAGGAGGCGGAGCGTGGGCCGCGGCCAGACCTGGTGCCCGCTACCAGCATGTTGCGGCGGCTGGGCTGCGCGGGAACACTTCCGGAGTAGCCCAGCGAGTGCCCACGCGACAGTGCCGGGTCCCCTCCCTCCCAGAAGGGTAGTCACCTGCCAGAACTCAGCCTTCACGTGGAGTGCG
The DNA here is from genome assembly GCA_004026545.1 of Mormoops blainvillei. Classification (NCBI taxonomy): domain Eukaryota; kingdom Metazoa; phylum Chordata; class Mammalia; order Chiroptera; family Mormoopidae; genus Mormoops; species Mormoops blainvillei. The sequence goes on from PVJD01008837.1 coordinate 2,254, forward strand.
GGACATTGCCTTTGCAAGTCTGCAGGCCCCCCTGACCCGTCTCTTTCGGGTCGCTGGGTTAGAGACGTAGTCGTCCAATCGGGTCCCTAAAAAACGGCTCACCTGGGAAATCTAGGGGCTGGAGTCTCTTCTGCAGGACCCCCAGGAGGCGTTGTCCAGCCATTCCCAGCCGAATATCCTGGGATCCCTCCAGAGACCAAGTTCAGGGCGAGCTGTTTGGGAACCCCTCTTCCCAGGTTCACGGAGGGTTCTATGTGGCAACCCCCGGGAATATCCCAGAGAGCCAGTACTTGCAGCCCCGGGAGGGGTCAGCTGTGTGTTTGTACAAACATTCGCGCCTACGGGTGTCAATACCTGGAGAGGATGGGGGTGCAAAAGGGGTTATTCTCTGCATACCTAACCCATGTATCTGAGTGAGGGCGGGTGTGCTTGGGGTTGAGTATAAATAGTCCCATCCAGGAATGTCTAAGGAGAGTTCCCCGGGATCTCATCTATTTTCTTCTCCCTCAGGATTTTCGTAATCTCTTTCCCACCATCTACTGTCACCAGAGTCTCTTCCTTGAGGGCAGGACTTCTCCGAATTGGGGCAGTGTGAGAATCTGGAAATATGTACACGGGAGCGTTCAGCTTAAAACCCCGGGGTCTGTGGAGCTTGCAGGTTCGGGGCTTGCGTCCCCAGGTAGGCACATCTGAGAGGATGAACCGGCGAAGAGGTCCTCCTCCCCGATCCAGCTGCGCATCTGCGTGCCTCCAGCCCAGGTGCGCAGGAGGGAGGTTTTAGCTGTGCTGCGCAAAGCTCCGCGTGGTCGCGTGGTGGCGCCATAGCTGCAGCCAGAGCCTGCCCGCCTGGGCCGCTCCAGATAAGAGTGTGCGGAAAGCGCGGCGGGGCTGAGACGCGACCAGGACGCGGGGAGGACGGACCGGCAGGACAGACCGACCGGGGGCCCGGCGGGTGGAGGGCAGCACAGCGCAGCCGCGTCCCCCCTGGATCCGCCGTTAGCCGGGCCCGGGGCTTCCGACATGCCCCCCAGGTGGGTCGTCGGGCTGAGGACCGGGAGGGACAGGGGACCCGGACGGCCCGGTCCTCGCGCTCTGGCTGCCTCGGGCGCATCCTCCGGTGCGAGCGTCCCAACGCGGCTGGCGTTCGGAGGTCTGGGTGTCGCCTCTAGAGAACCGAAGACCACCGGGTCGCTGCTTTGCGCCGGGTTCACGGCGAGGTCAGCGGCCGGGGCTAGCTCTGCCCGCACATGGGCTGGAGAGGCGAGGGGAAGGGACGGGGAGAGCTGGCGGGCGGGGCTGGCAGGGGCGCTGCCCTGGCACAGCTCGGCGCCTGGCAGCGGGGCGGGTGGGGCGCCGGCTAGGAGCTGCCACCGCCGCAGGGAGGGAGGCCCGGCCCGCTGCGGCCGCAGGTAACGGGCCGCGAGGCCCTGCGGGCCAGGCGGGGAACAGTGTCGGGCTGCGAGCGGGCGGGCAGGGCAGCTCAGGGCTCGGCTCAGGGCCCTCCGCTGCCCGGCTTGTTGAAATGGGGGGCGAGGGGAAAAGCTGGGAGCCCAGGGACTGGGGCTGGCGCTCCCCTCCTGGCCTGTCTAAAGTTGGGAAACTTTTTCCTAAGTTTGGGGCGGCGGAGCTCCCGTGGACAAGGGGCCGAAGGGAACTGGGGAGGGAGGCGCCGGGCTGTGAATGCAGGCCGGGACTCGGGTGGGGCGCAGGCCGGGGTCAGGGCCGCAGCCGGCTGCGCGCCGTGCCCGCCCGGGGCGCTGCCCCCTCCCTCCCCTGGGAGCTGCGTGGCTCCCCCCCTCCCCCCCACCTGCTTCCTGCCTCAGCCTCCTGCCCCGATATAACGCCCTCCCCGCGCCGGGGCCCGGCCTTCGTGCTCTGCCCGCCACCGCAGCGGCTGCCTCCACTCCCCATGCCGAAGCCGCCGTCCGGCCCCAACTAGGGCCTGACAGCCCCCGCCCAGGGCGGCGCCACGGCGGCCACGGCGCTCCCCTCCTCCGGATCACTTCCCTCAACTGGGGCAACTTCTCCCGAGGCGGGAGGCGCTTTCCACTCGGCTCCCTTAGATCCCACTTGGGCAAACTTCTCGGCCCTGAATGAGTTTTCCTGAAGCGGACATTTTCCTCAAATCGGGTAACTGTCTCCGAAAGGGTCACTTCGCCAGAACAGTTTTCTCCTTCGAAGCCCCCAGAAACCAGCCTGTGTGCCCGGTGCCTCCGGGCAAGGGGGTGCAGGCCAGCCTGGCCTCCTCTCCACCAGCCACTGTCGTGCTCCTTCTGGTCCGGGCCGCCGGCCGAGGCTTCCACACTCAGAGGCCACTCGTCCTCCACCCGTGCCCAGGCGGGTGCTCGATGCTCTTGCCTCGCTGAGGGGAAGGGGAAGTGGAGGGGAGAGGCGCCGGGCTGAGAACCGGCAGCGAGGGCTCATGCGGCCCTGACCCGACTGGTGTGTGTCCCCGCAGGAGATTGTGCTGGGCAGACGATGCTGGACACGATGGAGGCGCCTGGCCACTCGAGGCAGCTGCTGCTGCAGCTCAACAACCAGCGCACCAAGGGCTTCTTGTGCGACGTGATCATCGTGGTGCAGAACGCCCTCTTCCGCGCGCACAAGAACGTGCTGGCGGCCAGCAGCGCCTACCTCAAGTCCCTGGTGGTGCATGACAACCTGCTCAACCTGGACCATGACATGGTGAGCCCGGCCGTGTTCCGCCTGGTGCTGGACTTCATCTACACTGGCCGCCTGGCTGATGGCGCAGAGGCCGCGGCGGCGGCGGCTGTGGCTCCGGGGACCGAGCCGAGCCTGGGCGCCGTGCTGGCCGCCGCCAGCTACCTGCAGATCCCCGACCTCGTGGCGCTGTGCAAGAAGCGCCTTAAGCGCCACGGCAAGTACTGCCACCTGCGGGGCGGCGGCGGCGGCGGCGGCGGCTATGCACCCTACGGGCGGCCGGGCCGGGGCCTGCGGGCCGCCACGCCCGTCATCCAGACATGCTACTCGTCCCCAGCCGGGCCTCCGCCACAGCCCAGCGCCGAGCCGCCGTCGGGCCCCGAGGCCGCAGTGAACACGCACTGCGCCGAGTTGTACGCTTCGGGCCCTGGCCCGGCAGCCGCTCTCTGCGCGCCGGAGCGCCGCTGCTCTCCGCTCTGCGGCCTGGACCTGTCCAAGAAAAGCCCGCCGGGCTCAGCGCCCCCCGAGCGGCCGCCGGGCGAGCGTGAGCTGCCGCCGCGCCCAGACAGCCCTCCCAGCACCGGCCCCGCAGCCTACAAGGAGCCACCACTCGTCCTGCCGCCGCTGTCGTCACTGCCCTTCCAGAAGCTGGAGGAGGCCGTACCGCCTCCGGACCCATTCCGTGGCGGCGGCGGCAGTCCGGGACCCGAGCCCCCCGGCCGCCCCGACGGGCCCAGCCTCCTCTACCGGTGGATGAAGCACGAGCCAGGCCTGGGCAGCTACAGCGACGAGCTAGGCCGGGAACGCGGCTCCCCCGGCGAGCGCTGCGAGGAGCGCGGCGGGGACCCAGCCACCTCGCCGGGGGGACCCCCGCTCGGCCTGGCGCCACCGCCGCGCTACCCGGGCAGCCTGGACGGGCCTGGTGCAGGTGGCGACGTTGACGACTACAAAAGCAGCAGCGAGGAGACCGGTAGCAGCGAGGATCCCAGCCCTCCTGGCGGCCACCTCGAGGGTTATCCATGTCCACACCTGGCTTATGGTGAGCCTGAGAGCTTTGGTGACAACCTGTACGTGTGCATCCCGTGTGGCAAAGGCTTCCCCAGCTCAGAGCAGCTGAATGCGCATGTGGAGGCGCACGTGGAGGAGGAGGAGGCGCTATATGGCAGGGCTGAGGCGTCTGAGGTAGCGGCGGGAGCTGCCGGCCTCGGGCCCCCTTTTGGAGGCGGTGGGGACAAGGTCGCTGGGGCTCCCGGCGGACTGGGCGAACTGCTGAGGCCATACCGCTGCGCATCGTGCGACAAGAGCTACAAGGACCCGGCCACATTGCGGCAGCACGAGAAGACGCACTGGCTTACCCGGCCCTATCCATGCACCATCTGCGGGAAGAAGTTCACGCAGCGCGGGACCATGACGCGCCACATGCGCAGCCACCTGGGCCTCAAGCCCTTCGCGTGCGACGCGTGTGGCATGCGCTTCACGCGCCAGTACCGCCTCACTGAGCACATGCGCATCCACTCGGGCGAGAAGCCCTACGAGTGCCAGGTGTGCGGCGGCAAGTTCGCACAGCAACGCAACCTCATCAGCCACATGAAGATGCACGCCGTGGGTGGCGCGGCCGGCGCAGCTGGGGCGCTGGCAGGGCTGGGGGGGCTGCCCGGCGTCCCCGGCCCCGATGGCAAGGGCAAGCTCGACTTCCCCGAGGGCGTCTTTGCTGTGGCCCGCCTCACGGCTGAACAGCTGAGCCTGAAGCAGCAGGACAAGGCGGCCGCAGCCGAGCTGCTGGCACAGACCACGCACTTCCTGCACGACCCCAAGGTGGCGCTCGAGAGCCTCTACCCACTGGCCAAGTTCACTGCGGAGCTGGGCCTCAGCCCGGACAAGGCGGCCGAGGTGCTGAGCCAGGGAGCGCACCTGGCTGCCGGGCCCGACGGCCGGACCATCGACCGTTTCTCCCCTACCTAGAGCGCCCCTTGCCAGCCCGCCTGGTCGCCGCCGCGTGGCCCCCGGCCCTCGCCGCCGGGTAGCAACGGCGGCAGCGAGCAGGCAAATCGAGCCGGGACTGTATAGTAGCAGCCGCCGCGTCACCGCAGTGGCGGCGGCCCCACCTCTCTGCGGCCTCACCTGGCCTCACTGCTTTGTGCCTTAGCCCGGGGATGGGGGTGAGGGGAAAACCCCGGGACGGGGTGGGTTGGGGGAAGGGAGATTTATATTTTTGATATCAGCTTTGACCAAAGGAGACCCCGGGCCCTTCTCCGCCTCTTCCTGTGGTTCGTTGGCCCCCTCCCCAGGCTCCGTGCTGCTCTTGGGGGTAGGGGTGTCACTGTTGGGACGCTCCCAGCCCTACCTCCGGCCCTTGCGACCACACCCATTCTCACTGTGAATCTCCCCGCTGGGGTCGGAGCGTCGGGCAGAGTTGGGGAGCTGGGAGGGGACTGAGCCGGCCGGAGGGCCCCCTGCCCCCCGCTCCCGCCCGCCCGGGGACTGATAATGTGAAGTTCCTCATTTTGCACAAGTGGCACTAGCCCCAGGGCCAACCCTTCCCTCCCTCTGAAGTCAGAGGGCCGAGACAGCTCTGGCCTACCCGGTCTCCCATTCCTGCGGTGTCCCCTCCTCCCTTCCCTGGGGCCCCCCCTCCCCCCTCCCCCCTCCGGACCATATTTATTGCATGCGCCCCGGGCAGTCCCATACCCCAAAGCCCAGGCTGGGCTGGGCTGGAACGTGGTCTCTTTAGCTCCCTCCTCCTCTTTTGTATATTTTCTACCTTGTACACAGGCTCTTCCAGAGCCGCTTCCATTTTCTATACTCGAACCAAACAGCAATAAAGCAGTAATCAAGGACCCTGGACCCTGCAGCTCTCTTCTGCCCTGCACTAGAACCTGGGCACCAGCACCAGGGTGGGTGGAGGGACGAAACACCTGGCCCTTACGCTGGTGCATTGGCTTGGATGGTCTTCCCTCCCCAGTCCCACAGACAGAACAGCAAGAGGTCAGGTATGTTTCATAACTAAAAATTTATTAAGGAAACAAAACCAGTGCTGCAAATAGGACAGAAAGGAGAGCTGGGTCTCCCACCCACCCAGTCATTAGCCTTCATCCAGGGGAGAGGATCTCAAAGGAGAGACTGGGAACACTGTACCCCAAAGAGTCCAGTCTTCTGAGGCTCTGGGGGACTAATACCCCCAAACCATTGGCCGTGGCTCTCCTGCACAGTCTTTCTTTCCGGCATAATCTTGGGCCTTGGGAGGGCACAGCCTTGCTCCCATCCTCTGCCCGGCTACCCAGTCAGACAGGAGTTCTGGGGGACAGCCCCGCTGGTCCCATCAAAACCTGCTCCCGGCTCCTCAAAACTCTGTCTTCCCCTCATCTCCGTCCCTGGGTTGTGAGAACACACTCCAGTAGGAAGCCTCCTGAGTGAGGCTTTGAACACAAGTGCCAGCTAAAAAGGCAACAAAAACTCAAAGGCCCCTGTGTCAAGTTCTTCTAGGGTAAAGCTAGAAACTGGGTGTAAAGTCCAGGCTACATGATGCTCTCTTCCAGGCACTAGCCTGGAAGCTTCTCAGAGCACGGCCCTGGGAAAAGTCAGGGGTGGGAAAGCTTAATTGGGTTCCTGCCACAGGTACTGGAGGAGGAAGGAGATTCAAAGTGAGAACCCCCATGGCAAGGAACTGAGGTGAGGAAACTGAGGAGACCTGGGGGGTGAGAGGGATCAATTAGAAAGGAGGGTGGGGATAGTTCCCGGGGTAGAGGGGGATGACAAGGAGAGGGGAGGGGAGAAGTGAGAAAAAGTGTGAGGAAATTTTGTTCAGTGGCAACCAGAGCAAAAGGAGGGCCAAAGAGGGGAGAGGAAACAGGCAAAGGCCACCCAGGAAGTATGGGTCTGAGACCAGATGTCCCTTCCCTCTAGACCCATGACCATCTATGGGGAAAACAAGTGGCAAAGTGCAATGGACCCAGACTGACAAGGGTAGGAAGGGCAGCAGGACAGGTGTGTGTGTTGGGGGTGGGGGCAGTGGAGAAGCGGGGGTTTAGGGCTGCTGTTTGCAACATGGTATCTGGAGCCTAACTTGGGTCCACGGGGGAACTCACGCCTCAAGGACAAAGACACATCCTGCGCACTCTCTTCATGGCATGACCAAGCCTCTTAGACATATTCAGGACAGGGGTTCTGAAGATTAAAGGGACCTGTGATTTCACCTGCATCTGATGGAAAATCTAACCCCCTTGCCCCCATGTCCCTTTGAGAAAGTGGCTGAGTCCCTAAGCTTAGAAGGCCTTCTCCCAGCCCTTGATGCAGGCAGGGGAGGGAAAAAGGCTGAGAACGTGGGCAGCTGATTTAGCTGGCCCACTTGCTGTCACTGCAGCCCGCCACCTCCCTACCAAATCTTAGCCCAGGAGGGTCCCAGCAGCTTCTGCCCAACCTTTGGCAGGGGCTCTGTGAGGAGCAGCTGCCCCTCAGCACGGCCACGGCGTGGGTTGGAAGAGGATGGTTTATTGTCTGGGAGGACTGGTGGCTCAGGCATGTGGGCATCTTCCGTGCTACACTGGGCACCTGGTAGCCTCTCAGGAACGGTTCCATTGGGGGTGGGCCCCAGTGTGGCCCCCTCAGCCCACCTGGGCCCATGCGAGGAAGGCCGGGATGTCCCGCACAGGCACATTCCTCGTCAGTGCCTTTACTCGCAGGTTCCGGTCATCCGTCAGCAGCACCACCTCCCGTAGTAGCCGGATTGGCTCCTCTGTTGGCACAAAAGAGCAGAAGAACCAAACTGAGGGCAGAAGGCAGAGGCACTGGTTGCCTCCCCTCTCCCTGGAAGGGGATGTGGTCCAGGGGGGTCAAGGCCAGGCATTTCTTGGTCATTCCACAAATCCCTTCCCTCACGCAGATGATCAGCTGAGGATGCCCCCCTACTGCCGGCTTAGGGACAGAGGGCCCTCCTGGGCCGAGGCTGGCCTGCTGTGGACCCTGCCTCCAGCAGAGGACTATGTGGCCTTGTGTCTTGAGAGCTGCCCAAACCACTGGCCTCCACAACCCCCTCTCCCAGTACCCTGAACTGAGGGAGCAGAGAAAATTCCTTTCCTCCACTCCTTCTAACTGCATGGCTGGTCCTGGACTCAGAATACTCATCTTACTATATACCCTCTCCCTCGAAGGCTAGCAGGTCGATCAGTGCTCTAAAGAATTAAGAGTAGAAAACAAAAGATGGAATACCAGATGTGAGGAGAGGAGTTAGCTCAAAGGAGCTCTGAGGGGAGGAGGGCAAAAGGGTCCTTGGCAAAGCTGTGCCAAGTTGTACCTGAGGCTATAGCCAAATGATTTCCTCTATTAAAAGTGATCCATGTTGAAACTCTCTTAACAGCACAGAAGAGAAAAAAAGGAAAGGTAAAGTTAGGCACATGCTCCCAGTTCTCTCCCTTCACGTGTCCCTGGCCTTGCCCCCCTGGGTAGATCTGCGAGTGCTTCCAGATTGCTTCATGCACATTACAAGTGTATATACTTAGTATATAAGCTTTTATCCCTACAACATTACAGTCATACTAGCCCTACTTACTTAATTCAAATTTTGTGTATTTTGAAGATCTTTCTACATTGGCACAAAGAGGTAGCCTTCATTCTTTTTAGAGGACTTTTGGCAGATGCCTTCCACCCTCTCTATTCCCCTAATTCTCTAACCTTTTAATGTATTGGGGAGAGTTTCAACCAGGGCCAATTACTCACACAAGTGACATCACCACCCCTGGCAAGGCCCCTCAGGTGGCAAGTCCACTGCTCAGTCCCAGGCTGGGTGTTTCCTGACGGAGGTCTGGCAGACAGTGAGGGACAGGGGACGTCCTGCGGGGCTTACTGACAGCAGGGTGCTGGCTGGGCTGGGGGACTGCAAATGTCCATGTCCAACCTGAGCAGTTTCAGGCTTGCCAGCTCCAGGCAGGGAGGCTGAGAATTGGCTGTCAGCCTTGGGAGGAGTTTGGGGGAAGAGGGAGGGAGAGGCTCTTGGGGTTGATGGTGATGAGAGGAGGGGAAAGGTGGAAGGAGGGTGCGATGGGCGGTGAGGGGCTGTGGTGGGAAGAGAGAGAGAGGAAGGTGGCCATGGGTAAAGGGGATGCTCTGAGCCACTCAAATGCCTAGGTCTGACCCCTCTTGGGGTGTGAGTGCCAGGTGGAGGGGGTGGTGGTGTGCGGTGCTGTGTGGGGCTCCCAGCTGGCTGCCCAAGTCTGTCTACAGCTCCGCCATTCCTGCCTTGGGACTCAGACCAGGAGAGTCCCAGGCTTTAGGTCAGCCAACCAAGGCCCAGTGTTGTTGGCAGGGGTCTGCAGGGGTTTCTGTGGATACTTTGAGACATTTTTAACAATAAACATCCTCTGTTTTGACACTGGTAACTTCACTTTGTTAGAAACCAGAGACTGTCATCTTGTCAGGCCCCATCCGCCATAATCCACATGATTTTAAAATTCAACATCGTTTACACATAAACATTTGGTGACAGTTTCTCTGTGAATCTGACAAGTTAATCTGCTAAGAATTCACACTGACAAATGGGGTTTGATTACACTAGCCGTTGCTGATGTAATTCTGATAGGGGCGGCCCCCAGGATGGCAATGGGTTCCTGTAGGCTGTTTGGGGTGGGGGGGTAAGGGGGTGGAGAGACCAGTAGGGCCAAAGCCAAAATGTGCCTCTGCTAAGAACGAAAGCTCTGAGGCTGGGTGGGGCCACAGCAGTATCTGAACCATTATTTCCCAACAAGGCCGTCTGCACTCCTGCCTACCTCTCCCTCAGAAGGTGCCCCTCTGGGAAGCCCCCTGGGAGCAGAACCCAAGCCCCTCTGTCTGGCTCAGCCAAGACTCCGTTTTACCAGCTGAATGCTCCAGATCTGGCTCAAAGGGACAGTATGTGCAAGCCACGTGGTGGGACCCAGCTGAAGACGGGCAGTTGTGGACTCATTACCAGACCCTGGTACAGAGACTGAGGTGGGAGTGAGTGGCTGCACTGATGTGGGTGGGAGGAGCAGCAGGACAGAAGTCAGTCCCCAGACCAGCCTGGATACAGGGCTAGGAAAGTGAGCAGAGGTGGGTGGCAGCAACTAAAAGACAACTACAAGAGACTACATGTACGCAAACAGAAGCCAAATAGTGAGAACTATCAGCTCAGCAGATGACGCTGAGCTAGGAGGTCTTAGGGATTCCTTCCAAAAGAAGAAACGCCAGATTCCTGGGAGACAGGAGCAGAAAACGCCCGAGATTCCCCGACTCCAAGGGGCTGTGCAAGAAAGATCCAGGTTGGGTGAGGTGCTCAAGCTCTCACTTGCCTCCAATTCCAGCCAACCTGCGAAGTCCTGCAGCTTACCACCACAGGGACAGGAAGAAAAACCCACTGCTTGCTGGGAAAGTACCTCCACCGCCAGCCTGACACAGGGTAAACGTCAGGCATGAACTAAGAGGATGAGCATGGCCAGAGCTGGGACCACTGGGGACTCTCCTCTCAGAGCTGCGGAGGGCTGGGCTCAGGAGACTATGGCCAGAATAAGCTACACTGAATCATAAAGACATTCTTGCTGTCAGAGAACTCACTGAGGACCCAAGAAAGGAAATGGATGCACGCCGAGAGAGGAGCTCACTGTCTGGAGCCCAGCTTCCTGGGTGAGGCCCATCCCTAGTTGGCCCAGGGTCCACCTGACCTTTCCTGAGGGCGGGGGAGCTACGACAAGAGGGTCTAACTTTCAGGAGGGCAGGAAACTGAGCTTGCCTCAGGACTGACCCCCAATTCCTCCAACTTCCCTACGGCCGAGGATGGTAGGATCAGGCGGGGCAGGGGACAGAGCTGCACCTCTGCGGGTGGGCATGAAGTCCTTCGCCTTGTCTTTGCAGTAGTGAAGGCAACAGGAGAGGATCAGGTCGTCGTTGTTACCCTGGAAGAAGACAGTGTGAGAGGTGCTCCTGGGCAGGAGGGGCGCCGTGGAGGGGGCACGGGCATACTCTGCCTCTGGGGTGCCGAGGAGGGTCGCCTTCCAGAGTCCCTCCCATACATGCCCTGGTCCTGCTTAGCAGCGTCCAGTTATGCCAAGGGTGACTTATGGGACATGGAACTCCCACTATGGGCCTCGATGGTGGCTGCCTCCTCAGCTGCTCAAGTTACTGACCTTCCTTTAGCCCCTCCCTCCTGGGGACCCTGTTCCGGAGGCTGGCTCTAACCACTCCCTTTCTGCTGGGGGTCTTACCAGTTGGCCAGTGATGTCCTCACTGCGGAAGGCAATGGATTCAAGTTCGTTGCCACGGCTGGTCAGGGCCCGCAGGCAAGAGTCCCGACTCTCGAATCGCCGCTCAAGGAACTCGATGGACTTCCGGGCCTTTTCCTGCACCACACGAGCATAGCCCCCAGCCCGGTGGTCTGTCTCCTGACCCTTAGCCAGGCCGTCCAGCTCGTTGATCACTGATGAGACACAGTTCCACAAGGGATCAGCATCAGCAATCAGCAATTATGTCTGTCTTCACCCTAGGCCTCGCTTTCCCAGCCAGCCCCTTCTGAGACCAGGGAATTCATCCTGCCCCGCAGGAGTCTTCCAGCGAAAGCTGGGGACCTTGGGGGGCAAGAAGCGTCCTAGACTTTTCACAGCGCTCTCTCCTCTTTCTGCCTCTTCCTCCAGGCCCTACACTTCTCCTGGGAGGAACTTACAGGGATTTTCTGGAGCTGCTGTATTCAGAAGAAGAAACCTGGCCCCTCTATTGCATTCCTTAGTTATAGGATCAAATTGAAAGGGTCCCTCAGGAGAGGTAAGGGTATGTAGCAGCTAAAGGGAAAGAGGCACTCTCCCTCATCCACTTGGGCCCCCAACCACAAGTTCTATGCCTCACGCCCCAGCAGAGGGCAGGTTACCAAGTGGGAATCGGCAGTCATGGCCTCACTTGCAAGAGCCCTGGTATTCCCCAAAACCATGCCGCTGGCACATCTACCTCCTCTGATACTGAACGTGTGTGTGCGTGTGTGTATGTCTGTCTGCCTGCCTGCCTATGTGTCTGAGACACGGCTTCATTTTCTGGTGAAGATTCTTTCCAAAATTCCAGCCAAAAGCCTGAGGTCAAGTGGGAAATATGCACTCCTTGGGGGCTCCGGGAGAGTTTGGGGTCTGAGGCCCTCTCCTCGGTGCAATGATTCATGGCTTGGGGAATCAGCATGAGCATGCTGTTCCATGGTGAGCCTGGCACTCACTGTCTGGGTATTCAGAGACACTTTCTGGAAAAGGCCCATGTGGGAACACACACGCACACACACACACACGATGCCCATGCTTTGAGCAACCTCAGGCTACAGTGTCCACATAATGTATGGCTTGAGTTAGCGAGTAGTGGTAGATGGGTACATGGTACAGCAAACAGAACATCAAACACAAAAAACTGGTATTCCATCCCAAAATCTGCTTTCCTGCTTCCAAACTAAACAGGCTTCAAAGGGGAAGCTTGTTTGTGCTTCTGCACCAGGCGGGGCTTCTTGATGCTGGGGTCAGGCCTAAGGAGCACAGAGCAGGTTAAAGAGCACAAGAAACAAGCGGGGAAGGCTGTTGGCTTAACCCTTTGTGCTCTGGACATAGGGCAGGAGCCACTAAGGGAGTCTCATTAAACAGGAGCTCTCCCTATAGACCCTGAGAGTCCAAGGCCCTGACCAGCTGAAGAAGGTTCAAAGGGGCTGTCCTGGACTGTTTTAACAAAGTTGTCATTTCCCAACACCCCTGGGGACCATCCATTTATTCAGCATGTATCCTCTGGGTTTTCTCATGTGTTTTCTTCTTCCCCACCAAGTCTGGCTTCTCCACTGAACCAAAGCTCCTCAAGACCGGCGGCTACAGCTCTGCCACTCACTGGAGCGCCCAGGAACATGGAAACTATGTACACAGTAGATGCACCATCCATGCTGGTGAACAAGAACCCTGCTTGCCTGGTATGGTGTCTGCGGCTCTTTCTAAGTCTTAGGGGACTCCTGAGATATCACCTCTCTCAGTTATATCATTTCCTGACCTTCTAGCAAAAAGTGTCCAATTTCATTCCTTCCCCCTGAAAATCTGGTAGGAAAGCACAGAGACATACTATCCTGAAAGCTGCCCCACCCCAGGACCCAGTTAGAACAACACGATGGTCTTGCTGCTTTGCCTGGGGGAGAAAAGATGCTCTACTTTTGAAGAACAGAAAACCCTCCCTTCAGTCTGAGAGCCTGGGTTTAAGAGGTTCTGGCCAGGCCACATGGGGAGGGGGAAGGAAGACAGGGAGGGTGGAGGCGGGACGAGGGCTGCTTCAGTGCCAACATTCTCAGGTGGTGCTAACGTGTTTCCCACAACCCCCCAGGGTTCTATAGCCTCTGCAGGGGCGGATGTTTCCTGCCCTTTGTTTCCACCCTCATCTGGCACTAAGACACTTGGGACTGGGAGGGAAGGCCCAATGGAACATCTTGGCATGGATGTCAGAGGTGGCTTGGCAGGCAGACTGCCAGACTGGGGGCTTTTCCAGAGGACAGGGCTCCCAAACTCGCCCCAAGTTGCTGCTGAGAAAGGGACATTAAGAAGCCTGGGACTTCCCAATCCTCTCCCAGATCCTCTCTCTCCACAGGATAGTCCTCAGCTGCATTAGCTGTGTCAGCTAGGGTTAGACAGGAGCCCAGAGCCCAAAGCCCATCCTGAGGTTGACCCACCACAGAGCTCCAAGAACGAAGGGTGCCTAGACAGTCTCCTGGAGAGAGTCCAGCTGGGCTCTTCTGCCTGCGGGTGGAAGCAAGCTAGCTGGGTCCTGAGATGCTGACCCTGTACCAGCACCAATGGCCAGACAGTGGTAAGGGCCCAAGTGGCAGGAATCCACAGGCATGAGCCAAGGGCTTGCTCTGGAGGGTTTCTGTTGTCCCGGTCTTAGGGTGACATTGGCCAGAAGAATGCTACCTCGAACCAATAGAATGATCATGAAAAGCTACAAGACAATCAGACCAAAGGCATCTAACCACTTCAAAATCCTCCCAGCCTCCCTGCCAGACCACCCAGCAGCACTGCCGTTATCTGCCAGGGCTGAGTGTTTACCAATAACGGGAACCAGCTTTGCTGTTTCACTGCAAGCTTTATAAGGATAAAAACAAGGGCTGGGCTCATGCAGCCTCTGGTTGCTGGGACACAGGAGTCCATTTGCTCACACAGTTTAAGCCACAGATCAGCCATAATAATTTCAACTTCTTTGATTATTAAACAATTTTCTTTGCCCCACACATTCCCTACTTCCCTGCAAATCCTGCCTTACCCACACTGCAGGGCTCTGCCTGCCTAGCCCCTGGGCTAGGAACATGTGTGTAGAGGGGGCTGCGGTGCACGTGCAGGGCTGCTCCGGCCTGACTCACCGATGAGGGGCACCACCAGGATGTACTTCCTGCTCTCCAGAAGCCGTGCCAGACTGGCCAGGTGGTCAATGAAGCCGTTGGTGTCTGGTACGAGGAACAAGGGTCTGATCTCGAGCTCCATCTGCCTCATTTGACTCTGGTCCTCCAGGACAGCCTACAGGGACACAGAATGGTGAGTGAGCCAAAGAGTGAGCAGGCAAGTGGGTGGGTGAGCCATGGCCCTGACTCCACACTGTGTCAGCATCCTGCCCCCCTGAACCTCTTTCCCCTCCAGAGGAACAGCCAGCCCATCAGGTCTGAGGGACAGGCCCAAGGGCTGGGCAAAGCACTGCAAGAAAAATCAATAGAGACCAAATGACCTCAGGAATGGGGCGTGGTTAAAACCCTGCGTAGGACTGAGAAAGGACCTGCTGTATTAAAAAAAGCAGGTCTCTGAGCATAAGACCTAGGGCTAAAAATCTGCAAGGGCGAGTTAGTTTCCCTGGATATGAAAGCAGTTTCATATCCAATGCAAAGGGTGCCGCTCAACCCAGACATCTTATATATGCGCACACAGATCCCAAACAGAATTTGCATTTGTTTCCTTCACTCTGTAGTTAAAAAAAAAAAAAATTAAACTCAAAGACCATACAAAAAAGTGATGCTGATGACTAATAATACCAAAGTCCCCCACAGCTGCAGGAGTCCAAATGGTGTGACAGATTAGCACCCAATTCGCGTGTCTGCACAGAGAAGCACTCAGGGTGATCAGAACTGCCACCTTCCTCTTCCCCACGCCAGTGTAGTGTTTCCTGAATGTTAGTCTTTTGCGTTCTACTTGCACTCTTCTGCCACAGCTCTGTACAATATTATTATTTATTTGATGTTTTTCTTTAAACTGACTTTAAGTCAACTCATGTTTTTGCTTAGCCTCTTCTTAAGCAATAATATCCGTGGTATCAAGGGGTTGAAAGCCAAATCATGTTTACTAGTGCAAACTAAATTTCTATAACGAAAAGTCAAAGTATCTCCTATGCACCATCACTAAAAACCAACCACCTCACGTAGCACCAGCGGCCTGGGTACCACACCTTGGAAAACACACTGCCCAGTGTCTGTTAGTCTTACGGCTGTCCACCTCTTTCGGGGGGCTCCATGCACACCTGGGAAAACCCAATTTTTTCCAGTTTGACAGAGCCTTATATGTGGCAGGGGCTCTGGGTATGCCTGTCACTACAGAGCAAGGTCTGTTGTGTGGCTTCCTCCTCTGGGGGCCATGGCCAAGAAGCAAACTGATTTGCTGGCATCTGCCCAGAAAGCGTGCTCCTGGGGTACGGAGCCAGAGGGTGCTCACACAAACCTGGCAAGGGCCAGCTGAGCAGGTCCCCGCTCTGTCCCGCCCTCTCATGGCCTTCTACCACATAGCAGCTCACAGGGGCACAAACACAGGCACAAGGGAATGGGAGCAGATGTGCGTGCCAAGCGCGATGGGGCCCATGGTGCTGGGCCCTGGCCACTAACAGTCAGTGAGGAAGGTGCTCAGGTTTCACGGGCAATGACAGTAAAACTGAAAGGGCATGCCTTTGAAGGCTGGGGGTGGCTTCTCTGTGACCTGCTGGGGACCTCTCCCTATGAGTAAGTTGTTGCTGCCACTGCCACCACAGCTGGTGGAAGGCACAAGCCACAGCACACTGGCAGGCATGAGAAATGCAGCTGAGAGGCCCAGTCTGCTGGTTTTCCTATTGCTCTCACCTCCTTTGGGGAAAGTGCCACTGCTGCTAGTCACCTTCCCAGGGGACTTGGGTCACTGTCTCTCCCCATGGGGTTGCCAACCAGAGGGTGACACACAGTCCACCACACTCAGCTTGGGCGTTTTTTAAAAAAATTACTTCTTTAATAGAGATATACCTGATGTACAACACTGTGTAACAGCTTGGGTGTTTTGTGAGAACAGGACACGGTCCCCACCCAGATCTGGTTAACAACCCTCTACTACTTCTCTTCACACTAAGGAAGCATCGGCATCCCTGTTCTCCATCTTCCCAGCTCCCAGTGTTCTCTTAGCCAGCCTTCCCTCTGCCAGGAACATTTGTCTTGGTATCAGAGGCCCTGAAATCTCTTTCGGGGCAAGAGGGAGCAGAACAAACACTGACACTGGTGAGGAAAGAATGGGAGCATTGGCATCTGTGGTGACAGGGCCTTAGGGTCCTAACTGAGCACTGCATCTATGCTGCTGCCCCACTAACTCCTTTCACATCTCAGTTTTTCTGCCTCCAGAAATGACACTCCAGCCCTGGTTTGACTCTAAGGAAGTGGAACTAGCTGCTATTTTTGATCCTGTGTGAACAGTGAGCTCCTAAGACCTCAAACCATCATACCTCCAGAGCTAGCAATAGGCAGGAGGGCCTTTAAGCCTTTTGGTCAAGGGAGGCTGGGGGCTAACTGAGCCTACCTGTGTGTTCTGATGACAAGACAGAAGAAAAATCTAGGAGCAGGGTCCAGGGGAGCTCTGAGTTCTCCGAGCTCTGGCTCAGGGCCAAAAAGGTGAACAGAGGCCGCAGCCTCTTAGGAAGGTGGCAGCCTTGTTGGTTCCCCAGGGGCGGGGTGGGGTCAAGCTGTACGAGGGTGGTCAGAGTTCTGCTGCCATCATCCGGTCCCAGGGACACCCGCAGACAACTTCCCTTAACCTGGCTCTGCCCAGTGACTCACCACACAACTGCTTCCTGTTCCCCACATGCCCTCATGGAGGCTCAGGAGATAAAATGAAGCGGCTCCCACTTCTCCTGGGGTACCAATGGGCCCCTGAAGGGAGTCATACCTGGGTCATGAGACTGGCCCCGTCCCCTCCAACGAATGGCAGACCGAGAAAGCATCAGAAGCCAGCAAGCCCTTTTCTGTGGGTGTCTGTGTTTCCGGCCCTCTCTGAGTGGTGCTGTGTGTATATGTGTGTGCGTGTGTGTGTGTGTTTAGCATTTGCCCTCCCAACTTTTCCAGATTTTACCCGTCAGATTCCTGGCAGCTGTGCACGGCGCCTGTGCCGGCCGTCACGTCCCATTCTGATCTCTGGGTCGCACGGTGAGAGAAGGACACAGGATGCGCAGGGAGTGAAAAAGTGATGTCGGTGGGGAGAGTGCCAAGTCCCCACTCACAGCCATGGGATGCTTGGGGAGAAGGGGGAAACATGCTGCTGTGGAGTTCAGAGGCCGGTAGTGAGATTTATTTTTGTTTGTATGAGTAAAAAAGCTGCAGAAGCCTCTGGTGGGGGTGCGGCGGTGGTGGGGGGACAACTGGAATGCTGTGATTCAGACAGACTGGCCCTGGCCTGGAATCAAGTGTGCTGACCCGGAAGGAGAGTTCCACAGGAACTCTTCTTACTGCAGCTAAGAGTGAGCCACAGTGGTTCAGGATGATGAACTGGGAAATCAAGGAAAGCATGAACACTCTGAATCAGATCAGTAGCAATAAGGACCAAGTTTCATATAGTGTGAAAGACAAAAATAACTTAATTCTATATCTGGAAGGAGCTAAGTAACTAACTGTCTCTGAAGTAAGGGAGCATCCTTCAGCAAGCTGGTGGAGAACTGGGAACGAGATAATCCACAATAACATCTGACGAGGGAGCTAACAACCTTGGGTCCCCAGGAGGAGCTGTTATAGACTAAATTCCTTCTTCTAGACATTGGGGATGATTTGGGGATGCTAGCCCTTTGAAAACTGAGACAGTGAGAGTTACAAATAGAGGTAATACAATTAGCTCACACAGGAGCTGTGGAACATGAAGAACGCAGACCACGAGAAGGCCTCAGGGTTTTCTTTATCCTTAGGGCTCCACAGGGAGCATGGCTGCTTCCTTCCTTCACAGGAGGATGGAATCACTCATCCCTGGGCCTCTCTGGGTGGAGCAGTGTCTTCACCAGAAATGAGAAGTTCTGTTAATACAGCAAATTTCTACAGTCACCTTGTATGTGAAAGAATCTAGCAACGTGCCTGACACATGTATTAGCAACTTAACAAACATCAGTTTCCTTTCTTCTGCCCAGCTCCATCTTTCAACTTCTATATATACAAGAGGGTAAGTACCTGGGGAAATCACTTAGGGAACAGAGCTGGAGACGGGTAGAGGCCAGGCAGAGGGTTGTTGATTTCTACTGTAAGACTCATGGTACTTTTTTTATTTCGTAAAAGATTTTACTTATTTATTTTTAGAGTGCAGGGAAGGGAGGGAGAAATCGAGGAAGAGAAACATCAATGTGCGAGAGATACATTGATTGATTGTCTCTTGCACGTCCCCAACTGGGGACCGAGCCCACAAACCAGTCATAAGTCCTGACAGGGAACTGAATAGGCGACCTTTTGGTTCACAGGCCGGCACTCAATCCACTAAGGCGTGGGTTTTTTGTTTTTTGTTTTTAATGAAAAATAACAATGAAATAAAAAATAGGAATAGTTGGTAAGATAACCAACAGCACAGGAGGCAATTCCTTCTCGAGCTGCAGAAAGCAAGGAAGCGGCTACTGTATTAGCTGTGGAAAACAGAGCCACCAGCCTCCTCTGGGAAGCTCAGCATCTTCATCCGGGGCACTCATAGAAAAGTTGTACTTAGGGCCCTTTCTCTGGAGGGCTAGAGTCAGTACCACAGAGCTTAACATACACTTTGCTTTCTCTTTTAAAGTTGTAAGTATGATGACTTGCTTGCTACTTCTGATTGTTTTATGAGGAATGATCTTATTTTCAAACTAGACTGTAACGAGATCAAGGAGAACTGCCTTTTCTGGTACTTTTCTTTTACAATACCAAGCATAGAGTTTGGTTATCACAGGGGCTCAA
Source organism: Mormoops blainvillei (assembly GCA_004026545.1). Lineage (NCBI taxonomy): Eukaryota > Metazoa > Chordata > Mammalia > Chiroptera > Mormoopidae > Mormoops > Mormoops blainvillei. Next base: position 21,074 of record PVJD01008837.1, read on the forward strand.
TGAGTTAAATCACAGAATCTCAGAGTTGAAGGGCATTTTAAAGATAATCAGACTGAATTTTACCTGATAACTCCTGTTCTGAGAATACCCAAGTGTGCCCTTTCCTAACAGAAAGGGAGTGACAGGGCTAAGCACGACATCTTCGAACTTATTCCAGCAGCACCCTAAGGGTGGTCCAGCCAACAGCTTGACCATTGTGTAAGGGAACAGAACCTTGTGGATGCTGCTGGAGCCAGGGAGGCGAGAGAGCCTGAAGCAAACCAGAGGCCCAGTGCCATAGTTTGCAGAGAAGCTGGAACAGACTCTAGAACAGGTCTGAGTGGGGAGGGCAGCTGCCTGGCTTCACAGGCTGATGTGCTTTCCTGCCCTGGCGTGGACGTGCCCCTGGCCTGGTAGTGTGCTCGCTCCCACCCTGCCTCCGACAGCTAGGAGCCAGGGCTGAGTGTCTGTCTTCCGCTAGCTTCCATACAGGTGTGGGGGGCTCTGTGCATGCCCCATTGTTCCACAGTGTCCCCCCCCCCACCCCCAGCTGGGTGGCAGCGTGAATGGGCTGCAGCTATATTTAGAGCAAAACTCCTGGGGCCACCACAAAGGAGTGACTGCATCTTCAGGAGGGTGGGTGGGCGGGAAGGGGACAGGGGAGTGAAGCTATTTTCAGAACACATGTCATTGCTGGCTACAGAGCAAGACTGTGGCCATAATGCGGAGGGAAACAATAGCTGTGGCCAGAGGAAGAGCCTGTTATGTTTCAGGTGGGATGTTTGCAACTGCTCAGGAAACCTGACCCCGCCCGACAGCAGCACAAATCACAGTGAAGCCTCATGGAGGCAGAGAGGAGGCGGGGGTGGGGGTGGGGTTCATAGGGCCAGGAGGGCCAGTAAGAGGTGCCAAGAGACCACGCCTCATGCCTGGAGGAGGGTTTTCAGTGACTGCTTTGTGCCCTGGGGGCCTGGTTGGGAATGAAACACTTCTGACCAATTTCCCAGACAAACCATGTACCCTGCAGTGGTCTCTGGACACCTCCCAAGAAAGGCAATGGGAATGAAAAGAACTGGAAGGGTAGAAAGCAGCAAGGTGGGCAGAAACAACCCAATATGAAGAGAGCTGTCTCAGGCAACAGGCGAAGTCTAGGCTGAGCTGGAGAGTGTGGCCTCAAAGCCCCTGGTGGGCGGATCTGGCCCCTTAGCATCCAGGGGCCTGCCTGGGAGCCGGGGCTCCAGCTGCACAGGCCCTGAGTGCTGCCCACACCCCTTTTCTGACCTCCAATCGGCCCCACTCACCAGCCTCTGTGCAACGCCGGAAGCAGGGAAGGACAGGCTGCAGAGGGAGGCCAGGCCCCACCTCCCCCAGCCCTACAGATGAGCGTGGGCCCAGGGGTCTAGGTGTGAGCAGGGAAGTGGGGGTGTGGCTACAGCTCCAGATCTCGGCTGGACTTTATAGCCATCAGGGGGGCCAGGAGGATTTTTTTTTCAACCCCATCTTCATATCCCCTTCCCCAAACATGTGTGGTTCCTGTTTTGCTGCATCTGTAAAAGGCGCTGGGAGCTGGGGACTTGCCTTACACCTCTCGGTTAACACCCCTGGAGACTGATGGAGTTCAGAGTAGTGTAATTTACAGCCCATCTCTCCAATCTTAATTCACTCGATGCTCTTCTCTTCCTTATTGTATTAGTGTGACCCAGGTACCTGCCAACAATAATGGCCTCTCTAGCTAGGAGCTCCCCCCGCACTCCCAGGACAATTTACCCCTTTTCCTTGGGATTTTCCCCCCTTAAAGTAAACAAAAAGAGGAAAAATAAGAAAAGGTTAACATGGGTTTGGAGCGCTGCAGCCCCGTGGTTCTGGGCAGGGAGCCAATGGCCCGAGGGCACACACATGTGTGTGCTCTCCCAGAAGGGCCTTCACCGGCCCTGTTTTACAGCCACCTCGGCACAGACTCCAGGGTTCACGCATATGGCCAGACAGATGTGTCTGGCTTACGTTCAAGGCTGGAAAATGAAGAATTATGGAAGTGAAGGGCCCCGGGCATTAAAAGGGGTGGGGGGAGAAGGAAAGGGGGAAATTTTTCCTCTGCTGAGAAATCCTCCTGTGGCTGTGAGGCTGGAGGAAGAAGGCTGACAGGAGGCAGGGCCGCCAGCAGCGGTTCATGTGGGGCCTGTTCTTAAAGGGGCCACAGCAACCCAAGCTCTGGCCAAACCACAGCAGGCCCTCCATGCCTTGGCCTGAATAGCCTGCTCTAAAGGTGGTGACGGGGAGAACAGCCTTTGGGACGGGGGAAGCCACTGGCACCGGAAGTCAAGCCTCATACAAGGTCTCCTATTTGTAAGGTACTGCTTGTTCCTGGAGAGGCAGAACTAAACACCGCACTTTAGACAAGGCCACGTCCCCGCAGCACATGTTCCCACAGCATCCTGTCCTTCCCTTTTGTAACAACGCTCACTCATACTTCAAATCACTGGCTTCTCCACTCCACTGTATATTCTGGGATGGGACTTTTTTGTTCATTCCTGTGTCCCCTGACCACCAGCATAGTAGATACTCACTGCCACTCACTAAACTGAGCTGATGGCAGGGTACCTGATTCCAAGGAGTTCACAGTACAGTGGGGGAAGAAGTCCAGATATATGTGTAATGTGAGATGTGATGTAAATTTCACATATGAAGCATAAATCAGTGCTATAGGTGCACTGAACAGAGAGAGAGATTAATTTTTCCTGGGGGGGAATCAGGTAAAGCTTCACTGGGGAGATGGAGTTTCATCTGGGGATTGAAGGAGGAAGAGAATTTCAACAGGTAACAGGAAATGTGGAGCAGAGAAAAGGGAACAGCGCGAACAAAGGGAAGAGCATGAACCGATCCGAAAGTCAGAAAGAGAGGCAGTGTAGTGCCACTGTCCAAGCGGGAGGCCCGGTCTGGGATGGCACTTCACACGCACTGTCACGCAGAGGTATGAGGCAGGTGCTGCTACCACTTTCGTTTTATAGATGAGGAAGCAGGCTCAGAAAAGTTAAATCATCTGACCAATGTAATATACAGTAAGGGTTCGTGGGGCTTGGGAGAAGAGGTTGGGAACATACACGAAAGCCTCGATGCCATAATAAGGAACTAGACCTTGTTATATTAGCCAAGCAAAGGCAATGATAATTTCTGAGTGGGGGAATGGCTCTTTTGGGAAGAGAATGATGAAAACACATAAAGATGCATTAAAGGCAGTGAACCCAACATGCAGACTGCACTGCACAATTCCAAGAGCGCCATTCCCAGGCTACATGGTAAATGGCACCCCCTAGAGCTGTGCAATGCAGAGGCATTGGCTGCTGTATTCCAAGTCAATACCTGGACTAGACCAGCAGTAGTGGCAATGAGAATAGAGAGGAGAGAAGGGAGTAAATGAGTGAACAGATAGATTTGATTAAGCAAAAAATCAGACCCACAGCCCTGGTTGGTGTGGTTCAATGGACTGAGTGCTGGCCTGTGAACCAAGAGTCACCAGTTCGATTCCCCAGTCAGAGCACGTGCCTGGGTTGCAGGCCAGGCCCCCACCGGGGGAGCGTGCAACAGGCAACCACACATTAATATGTCTTTCCCGCTCTTTCTCCCTCCCTTCCTCTTAAAAGAAAAAAAAAAAAAATCAGACCCGAGGGGTTAAAACCCAGCAAGGAATTTGAGATGATCCTCTAGTTGCTGCCATCTATTAAGCCATTGGACAGATATTTGCTGAGTGCCAACTCTGTGCACTGAGACTAAGAGGTAACAGAAAGAAAGGAGGAGGCCAAGCGAGGAATAGTGATGAGAAAGTGTAGTTCGACAGAGAGGGAGAAGACGAGGGTTCGTTCACTTGTGTAAAATTGAGGCTGAAGGAAGGTGGCTTCAGGGTCCAAAGCTATGGAGAAGTCAACTCTGATGGGGACCGAGACTTGATAAAGACAGGTACTTGGTGACTTATGATACAACAGATTATACAATTGGTGGCTTGGGACTCAAGAAATGGAGGTGGTGAGTATAGGTAAAACTTTTGGGAAGGTGGATGGTAAGGGAAGAAAAGAGCAACAGGACAGGAAGAGAGACAATGTGAGGATGAAGCTGCTTTGTGGGCCACAACAAAGACCACAGGAAGGCTAAGGAGGTGACGCTGGTAGAGGCATCACCCACCTGATTCTGGTGCACAGGGGGAGACGAATATGACTAAAGAAGGATAGATCCCAATTGGTATTTATTCCCTTCCCAGGGCAGGGCTCTGTGAGGGGGATGCTTAGAGTAATATGAGACCACAATGACCATTTATGGAGCACATATTGTGTGCCACGCATTGGGCTAAGCACTTTACACAGGCCAGTTTCTGCAGGCCCCACAGCAATTCTAAGAGGCAGGTGCTGTTAACACTTTCACTCTACAGATGAGGAAACAGGTTCTCAGAAATCAAACAATTTGCCCAAAGTCAGAAAGCTAGTAAGTGGTGGAGCCCAGACTGTAATCAGGTCTGCCTGACCACATGCACAGAGGCTTCCACCAAAGGGGAGGGGCATCTGAAAGGAGCTGAAAACAGACATTTCTAAAGAGGCTTAATGCTTCTCCATGTACAGTTAAATGGGCAAGTTGACTTGCTCTTCCCTGTCTCCCTGAGCCCTAGATAAGGGAAAGTGAGCTTGTAGTGCAAGAGGGCAGAACTGGGAGAGCCATAATGACAAACTTACTGGAAGTGGGGGAATGGGTCCACGAGAGGGCTGATGATAAAGGAATGAATACTTGTGTGGAGACCAAGCAGTTCCTTTCTGGGAAGGTTTAGAGAGTCTGTAAAGGGGCTTGGCCATTGCACTGGGAATCCAGATAAGCAGACTGTGGCCATGACATGCTGCCCCTGAAGATGGGTGTTCTCAAGAGAGAATCCCTGGCCTCTCGGAGAGTGTATGGATAAGGTTCAGGGGAACTTCAAAACTCCTGAAACTGTGTGGAAGATGGTACAGTTGCAGATCTCTGGGGGAGAAGCTTTCATCAGATTATCTGAAAAGAACCTGCCCCTGCCTTGGAGCCCAAGAGGTGGGAGTCCCCAGGCCTCAAATGTGCTACCAGAATTTAGTGACAGAAAAAGAAAACGGGGTCCTGCTCATCCCAGCTCCCTGCTCACATTCCCTCGTGCCCCGTCCAGCACACCCTGATGGGAACTCGCTCCCCAGGCAGCCCCACCTGGATCTTTTCTTGGCGACGCTGCTGCTCAGCTATCTTCCTGGCCAGAGCCAGCTTCTTGGCCCGAAGCTCCCTGATGTCATCCTCGCCCCCACTGCCTTCAGCCTCTGAGTCTTCTTCAAAGTCTTCAATCACCACATCCTCCTCCTTTGGGGGGCAAAACAGGCAGGGGACGAGAGGAGACTGTGAGCCCATGACACTTACAAGACCCACCCTTCTGTCCTCCCAGCACCCTCATTCCATGCTTATTCTGGCCATCTCTTGCAAAGAGCCCCAAGGTGTGAGGGGGTAAAGAGAAGCTGTCAACCTCTCCCCCCAAACCAATTCCTTCCTTTTGTACTCTAAGGCTCTTTTTGAATTTCACAGAGTCATAGAACCACATGATAAGTCACACACATACACACATGTGCACACACTTCCTACCATGCTTATACTCACAGATCTTCATTCTCCTTTGCACAACTTACAAAGTGAAACTTTGGGTCTATTTTCATTTTGAAAACACCAAAGGGGAAAACAACAGGGAAAGTTAAATCGCCAAATTCAAAGCTAATTCATGCTAATGATCTGATAGGAATCAATTCTGGTCAACAGCTGGGAGTCAGGGGTGGAAGCTCCCTTGCCCCAGACGGCGTCAGGGAGCAGATGCTGTAGCTCAGCAGACCTTGCCCTGGTTTCTTTTTAAAACCACAGCCTGGTGGTGTCAGCGCTGCTGGGCCCCATTAGAGGAATTCACATGACACGGTCTTGCTCAGCTGCCCTACTGGAGCCTGGGTAGGCTGGGAGAGAGCTGGCTAGGTTGTGGAGTCTCCTGCCAGGCCTATGGAGTCTTCCCCAGGGATGGCACCTCCCTGCTTGCAGCTTCAGTTCAGAAGCCACTGCTCCCTGGGTGGTCCCAGGCTCCATTCCTTACTCTCTCACTTTTGGCCTTGGTCAGTAGAGAACATGCAGCTGCCCAAGATGCTTCCTTTGAGGGACAGGGTTAGTATGGGTAATAGGGAGTGATTCAGTAGGAGAAGATTCCTGTGTTTCTAACTGGATGATAATAATGACAACGATTATGACAGTAACAGCTACCATTTACTAGGAACTTAGTACTGGCCAAGGACAAGGCTGTTTTTCATGTATCAATTCATTTAATATTCACAATGGCCTGTGAAACGGATGCTATTATAATCCCTATTTTATAAACGAACAAACTGAGGTTTAGAGTTAAACGATTTGCTCAAGGTCACAAAGTTAGTAAGTGGCAGAGCAGGTATTGGAACTCTAGTGAGTTCAACTCCAAAGTCTGTGCTCTTACCAATAATACCAGGCTGCATGGGGCTGGGGTCCTGAATCTAGACAGCATGCCCAGACTCATCTTTTAGTGGCTCAGCTTTACCAGGTGTCCGTAGGTCCACCTAGGACCTGTTCAGTATATATTGCTCTCTTCTCTAACTGTCCACCACAAAATGGTATTCCAATAGATTCTCTTGGCTGAAAGTGGTTGGTAAAGTGTGTGGGTGGGTAGGTGAGGCTGTCTTGGGAGCAGAATCTAGGGTAGGAAGACAGGTGTTTTGGTAGCATCCCTATGGAACTAGATTCTGTTCTCTTCATGAAGAATGATGTCAAAAGAAACATCTACCTTTTCTATCCCAACCAGCTTAAGGGACTCAGTCTTGGAGTCTGGGGATAGATGAGATACCACTATCCTAAAGAGGTGTCAGAAGTCTGGAGTGCTGTCCATAGTCACCACTCATCTGACGAACCACAGGGTGTAGTGTCACATGGTTTACTTCCAGAGAGGCCCAGGTGCTGGGAAGCAGGAAGACACTATATATTTATTTCCTTGTTCGTGGGGTTAACCTGGACTGGAGCAAGTGGAACAGGATGCCTGACTGGCCCATGAGGGAGCCATGCCTCTGCCTGCTCTGACCAGGGATACACTGGGTTATCATGGGGCTCGGAGTGAGCTTCAGTGAGGTCAAAAGGGGGTCAGCAAGGCTTGTCTGAGGTTTACTCAGCTCTCACAGCAAACGAGGAAGTGCAGGGTTATGAAATTACACAGACCAGGATAAGTAGGGTTTCCCAGGGGCCACTAACATAAAGGAACTCAGGAGGCTCGTGGGAAAAGGAAGAAGTGGGCAGCATGGCATGGGTCACAACCTTTGTCTGGTTAATAACACTTAGAAGGAGAGAGAGAGTGTGGCACAGCCAAGATCTGGGACTGGAGAGCTGGTCTATTCCTTGTAAGAGCGAAGGAGGCCACCCTGGCCAGGCAGCTCAGTTGGTTAGAGCATTGTCCGGACACGCCAAGGTTGTGGGTTCCATCCCCATTAAGGCACATACAAGAATCAACCAATGAATGCCTCAATAAGTGGAACAACAAATCAATGCTTCTCTTCCTCCCTCCCTCCCTCCTTCTCTCTCTCTCCCTACAATCAGTAAATAAAATTTAAAAAAATTAAAAAAAAAAAAGAGGGAAAGAGTCCCTCCTTAGCCCTTCTCTCCAGGCCTCACTTGCCTAACTCGATTTAGCACTGCAAGCTCCAATGGCCAGAGGACCTCTCTTTCAGCAACCCTGGAGAGCTGGCCTTGCTGCTTCTCCACTGCCTGCCTCAGCCGTACTGTGTAGGTGAGATAACTGACTTAGCCCTGCTCCACCCACACTTCCCTGCATAGTCCCCAGGGCTTAGATGGCACTGCTCTGGCCTGCCTGAGGCCTGGACACCCTGACGGCTTTAGCAACCTCACTGTCTCCTCCCATGCTGACAGCTCATTCTTTCCCATTATTCCCTGCCTGGGTTTCATCTGGAGAGTCTGGAATCATGGGCTCGGCTTTATCCCTGGAACCACCTCTGTCCTGGAAGCTGAGTCCTGTATCATCAGGGGTGGGGTGGGGTTCTCCAGTTATTCTAATGAAGCCAGTCCAAGACTTTGCTGCTCTGAAGACTCTGAACCAAAGGTGGCCACTCTATCACTTCTTCAGATCACAAACGACAGCTTCCAGCTGACATCTGGCTTCCCTGGCCTGTTGCTGATTTCATCCCTGCACCGCACCCTGCTCCACCAGGCGCTTGAGACTGTTGTGGGCCAAATGACTGAGTTGGCCTATGGGTGACCTGGTCTCTGGCTGGAATTGCTTCCGTCCCTTCCTTAAGTCCCACGTTCCTTCCCACCTAAGTCCCCTCTGTCTTTAACAGTGTGGGGTAAAAAGAAGGTAAGAATCGATTGTCAGGCAAAAGTGAGCGGTGTGTGTACACACACCCAGACAGAGTTACCCACACCCAGACACACAGCAGGGCAGTTGGCAGTGACATCAAGCACATACATGTGCCGACACTGTTGTACACTCACATTTACTCAGAACCCGCAGACAGCAGGGAAGCTGGCAGCAGTGTTCAACTTAAACTGACACACAAGCCCAGCACACACAGACCCATGACAGCAATTACCCCCAGAAAGGTACATACATGCATGGCAGGGCAACTGCTGGTGGGGTTTGGCGGGGGTGGACACACAGGCTCATGCGTGTGCACACTAGGGCGCGCGCATGGTCTGGAGTGAAGCAAGGGCTACAGGAACAACCAAGGGCAAACAAACAAGAGGAGAATTCCTTAATCACATCAGGATGTGCAGGAGGGAGGGAGGGAGGGAGGGAGGGAATGAGGGAGGGAGGGTAAGCCAGGGGAGGGGGTGATTTTCCACACGGGGCCAGCAATGTCAGCTCTTCCTGTACGTGTGCTAGAGGCTGGAGTTCAGGCCTGTGCTGCGCTGAGCTCCACACATCTATAAACTTGATCCTCAGCCTGAACCCTAACACCCCCCCCTCCACTCCCTTTCCTAAGCCTCCAGAGCTGCACATTATTAAACTCTTTCTTTCCCTCCCTTCTCCTCCAATGCAACATTAAAAAGAAGCATCTGGAACTCGTAGCAGAGATGGAGGCACTGGGGTGGGACTTGCAGGAAGGGGCACCGGCAGAGTGCACTCTTGAGAAGTTGGCCGGTCACGTTAACATCGACACTGCTCTGAGCGGTTATAAATAACCAGGGGTAAAAGCCGAAGCCATGGGCAGAGCAGGGCTGGAGGGGGAGGGAAGGGGAGCCTTCCCTCTGCCACAGCGGGCTCTTCCCGCATAGTACCTCATCTTCCAGTTGTTTTCCCTCTTGGCTTCCCATTTCCTTTCCCATGGTGTCTGGGACGGGTGCCACTGACACATATTTTCCACCCTTGAATGCCAGCAGAGGCTCTTCTTGTCCACAAAGGGCTTCCAGAAAATACTTCAGCACTGTGACCCTTTTGCAGTCGGCTGCAATAACCTAAAGGGCAAAAGGGAAAGAAGAAAAACAGCATTTTCTGAAAGGGAAGATGACAACCAGAGACGCTGCTGGCTGCAGGGCACATGAGAAGTGTGTCAGAGTTGCTGGGCAAGGGAGACAGACTGAGTGCACAGGGGTGTGCGCGTGGGTGAGGAATGGTGAGGGAGGGCCAAGGGTGGGTTGAGGACCAAGATCATCTGAGGGAGGAAAATCACCACCGTCCCTCCTTAGGACATCTCAAGTGTAGGAGACAACCCCAGGACCAATGAGAGATATCCTCTGGGGTTTTGCCTTTCTTCCCCTGAAGTCCTGATATTAAAAAAGGCTAAATTCTTTTAAGTTTGGTATCTAATTGATAGAAAGGTGGGTGGCTTTCACAGAATATAGCTTTCTGGTACCCCTCCCTGCTACTCTCTGTTCTTCTCCCAGCTCCCCTCTCTCCAGGCTCCCAAAAGGAGACCCTTCAGCCTGAGTGCAAAATGAATGATGAGGGCTTTCTTGGCTGTTTCATTTCAGCCAGATCATTTTGGGCTTCCCCTGACGGGTTCCTGCCCCACCTAAGAGCGTCTCATACTCCAGAGATTGAGGTCAGGAAGGAAACTGTTGTCAGGAGAAGGGAGACAGGCAAAGCAGGTGGGGGGTGTTTCACCAAAGCTCTGCTCCTTCAGGGGTTCGCGCCACCCTGCTCCCATGTGGCTGTATCAGCACAAAAGCCGATGCTGTCAGAGAAGCTGGGGCTGATTTAGCTGAAATGAAATTCAATATCTTGAGCAATTGTCAAATTTGTAAGTGTCTCATATGAAGTTTCCACAGTCACCCTGTCTGGGGTGCTCCTCCTGCAAGACCACACACACATGGCCTCACCTGCAAACCCACCTGCTTTGCTCACACCCTCTCATGTGCTTTTTGCATCTCTGGCCTCTGGGGTCTTCTCCTCCATATGACAGAGCACTCTCCAAGGCAGAGGAGGGGCCCTGCTTGATCTGGAGCTCAGAAACTGGCAAAGGCTGATCCACGCAGGGAAACACATTTCAGTGGCCAGATATGCCACAGGGTGGCAGCCCATTCTCATCATCACTGACTCTAGGCCATATTAAGTGTCCCCTCCACCCCAATGCTTTCTCATTCCACAATGTGAAAGGGAATTCTATGTACCACACAGTAAAGTACTAACTCGGAGTCTGTCTTTGACTGCTCATTGTTTTGTAGGTGCGTTTGTCACTCCCTCACCTGGACAATAATCCCACTGGTGGCAAAGGCTACATCTCCTTAGCACTTGTCCTTAGCACCCCTTGCCAGAGAGTGGGGCGCACAGGAGGCTCACAGGAAGGACTGACAGGCACAGGAAAACTCTGCTGGGAGAGTTTCTGACAGGCACAAGGAGGAGAGGCAGGCATGATCCACATCCTCTACGACACTGTGCAAGTGAGCACCACTCTGCCAGCTGGTGCTACGCGACTCCATCCTCCACCACCTTTCCCAGCAAAACCTGCTACCTTTCCTGCTTAGGAGTGGCCCTTGCTTGCCCTCACCAATTGTTTTGGATCATTACAGGCTAAGTACTTCAACCACCTGCACCTGAGAGGCTGACAATAGAGGGTGCTCAGCTACCGAGAAAAGGCTTTGGAAAGGATAGCCATCTTGGGCTTGGGGTGCCTACTCTTGGGCTTAAACCTCCTTGCAGGAGGTAGGAGGCTCTCCTTGGACCAGAGCAGGTAACCATGGATTCCACTGCATGTATTCAAACATGTGATGAGAAGGGTTAGAAATACAGAAGCAAGGGCTAAAAGGCATTAAGGAACAGAGCCGCAATGAGTAATAGCCTGGCAGGCGGCACGCACAGTGGCCTCCCTGCGTCCCCAGCCTCACACTTGCAGAGGAAACTTCTGCATTTCCACAAGACTGCCAGTTTCCTCTCTGTGGTCTAATTTTAACCACCTTGTCGTTACAGAGTGTGTCAGCCACCTGACCCCACTATGACCTCTGACCTTATGCCCCAGCTACTGCTCACACTATGGAGAATTATGTAATGGGTCCAGGACTTTCCTTTTCGGTGTGAGGCTGTCATTGCTAAGTGGCAGGGAGGTGGGAATTAGGGGGTGAGAGAAAGAGAAAAAGCTTGCCAGGGTCCTTGGCATCACTGGGATGGTGAGAGGTTATGCTGGCACTCCTGCAATGTGCAGCAGAAATCTACCAAAAAGAGGAGTGTGTGCCCATGGGTGTGTGCGCGCTGAACAGGAGGGCAGGAAAATTCCCGCTGTTAGAGCATAGGCTGGGTGGCATGCAGATGGCTCAGGAAGTGTGTGATTCCTGGCCAAGAGGGGGAAAGGCCACATGTGAGGACGTGGGACTCCTGGAGGTGGGGATTTCCAGGGCACAGCGGGACCTAGGGATACTGACATCCTGAGCCAGCCTGCAGCACATCCTTGGAAAATCAGTGGGAACTGTCACTCACAGGGACTCAAAAGCAAAATGGAATGCCCCTGCCCCCATACACCCTTTTATATTTTCACTCATTTGGAAGGCACCTGGTTTCCCTGGGGATTTTGTTTACTATGTCATAGTCCCTTCCCTAAGGCAAAGGCACACAGGGTTGATTCTCAAAAAGGCTTCGATCCAGTGGGGTCTCTGAGCTGGTGCTAGGAAGCCTGAAAAGGATTCTACCTGTTTGGAGAGACAAAAGTTACCCAGTCTTTTGGAAGAGTGTCCCTGCTCCTTTGCAACCCAACTAGCAGGGAGTGTAACAGCCAAGGTTGTGCAGTTTCCTTAAGTTTCCAAAGTGCACTGTGGGAGTGAGAAATGGGGCTCCAGCTAGCTATTTGGTAGATAGGGAGCCGAGAGGCAGAAAGTCTGGGGCATGCCTGGGGCACAAGCCTTCTGTCTTCAGTCTGCTGGCCTGCCAGCTGAAGCGCTCTGCTGCATGGTAGGAGGGACGAGCCTAGAGGGGTGAGGGCCACAGTTCTCTGGGCCCTGGAGTTTTAGCGATTTATGAGAATATTCTCCTAGACAAAGGCTCCAGCACTTGAGTCAGGGGGAAAAAGTTTAAATATGGTTAATAAGGGACATCATGATAGACAAAGCCCTTCAAACCACCCACAAAGAGCCAACTCCGAGATAACCTTTGGCTGACCAAGGGGGACTTCCTGGTAGGAGAGGGGTTAAAGCTAGGCTCCCTGCGTGGGGAGGAAGGAGTCCAGATGAAGTCTATGACATAATCCTCACAATAGCTCTTTTCATGAGTACATTTTTCCATTCTATATCAATGAAAAACAGAGAATGTAAGTGGTATGCACATTGTAGCCCTGGGCAAACTCTAGATTCTCTAGAGGGGAAAGAGCTGGGCAGGAGCGTGTTCCTTCCTGGGCTGTTAACAGGTTGTGCAGGACTGGGGCTAGAAGTGGGGAAAAGAGCTGCAGGCTAGGGAAAGCCCCAGGAAGCATGGGACCCAGCACCTTCTCAGTGGCAGTCATGGCCCTTCTGGAGGGAGACTCACTGAACTGATTATCAGGAATTCCAAAGTTAATGGACGAATGTCTCATACAAACCACTCCAGTCAGCTCTGAAAACAAAACTGAGGCTTTAGGTAAGGGAAGAGCTGAAAGAAAGGCACCCAGAGAAAGCCCCTTTCCCTTCTCCCGAACACCAGCTGACGCAGCGTGCCCCATCAGCGGGAACTGAAACCTCTAGCTTCAGGGCTCCAGTTATCATTCGGATCAGGTCCACACGCAAAGAACCAAGTAGAAAGGAAAACTGAAAGTGAGATGCGGTGAGGCGATACAGGAGCCTGGCCAGTCTCAGGCTCAGTTCCTTAGAAAGAGATAATGTGAGCATGCAGAAGGGTAAGTGGAGGCTGGAGTTAAGAGGAAGGTTAAGTCTTGAGGAAGGAAGGAAGAAACCTCTAGGTCAAGCGAGAAGAGGGAAGGCAGACGGAGTTACTGATCTGGGGTACCTTAGGGGAACGAGAGAGAAGCAAGGAATGGAGTTCTCTGAAAATTGGTGACTCTTCACAGCCACTCAGGAGGGAGGGTGCCCAGGTAGAAACAGGGAAAGAGATGTAAGCTTTCTTACAGAAGACAGGGGAGGGTGAGAAAGAAAAAAGGAACTGAGCATCAGGCGCCAGAGTCTGATGTATTCTGAGTTGTAAGATTGAACATACCTCAGGGCAGCCTAACTAGGGAACAGGCGGAGGGTTCAGAGAGCTGAACTAGGCAGGCTTCCCTGGATGCAGACTCCAGGGAATAAGGAGCAGTCCTCCAGATGGAATTATTGGGTCCTGTTTCCTCCATACAGACTCTTGGACGGCGTGAGTGCTATAGTCGCTGGTTAGATTTTGCAAAACTTCTTTTTCTGAACTTTGGTTTGGAGGAATCAGAATTTAAACTTGTGTTATCAGCTAGTTTCCCACCCCCTCACCACCCCCTCCCGGTCTCAAAAACTCCTGCTTGCGATTGCTCCTCTGGTTAAAGAGAAAAATCACACGGGTTTTTCCCTACAAACTCAAGTTTACAGGTTGTTTTTCTTGTTTCTCTAAATGGAGTCAATTATTCTCACATTTGTTGAAACCTTCAATCAAACTTTATAGCTTGTTAATTTTACAGAATGTCCTTAGAGCAAGTGAGATGCAGACAGGAAAGTGAAGTCTTGCTGAAATTATTAAGAAACCCCTTAAAATAGCCTACAAATCCACCACCAAGGTTGGTAAAATACAGGTTGTTTGGTTGGCTTCTGAGGTCAATTAGCAATGGGTTAATTATCATCTTTAATGAGACAAGCCTACAGGATTGATTACAAGAAACTGAACTTAGACTAAAGTGTTTTCACAAACTGGGAACCTCTGGTTATGCACGACTCACCCTCATAGTAAACTGAAGGGTGGGCAGGGCAATTCTGCAGTGGCCAAGGGTGGGTCAGACTAAGAAGAGGTCTGCTAGTGAAAGTTCAGACCCAGGGAATCCTCTGGAGCTGGGAGGACAGAGAATATGGTTTATTCCCATTCCTAGGGGGGAGGAGCTTCCAGGCAGGGAGAAAGCTCCAGAGGCAGGAGTGAAGCTGGCCGCACGGATGCACAATTACTCTGAAGACCGAGGCAACAGTTTACAACAGAGAGACATATTTATTCTCAGCCTACCTGAATCAGAGCAAACTGGTACTGAATAGTGAGAGAGGGTCAGGAGTGCAGAGAAAGGAAGAACCAATGCAGTGGCTGAATGACAAAGGCATCAAAGGGAGAAAAGACATGGGTCCTTGGGCCCTACGCATATCCTGACAACCCCTGGGCATGTTGTCCAAGGGAATCAACTCATTAGCATTTCACTCTTCCCTTATCCTTGCTGTAGCAAGACATCATTTCTATGCAACACAGCTAGGCGCACATCTCTCTCTCCCTCAGTCTGTTTTGACCCCAGTGTCCAGACCCAGCCCTCCCTAATTCTATGGCTGGTCTATGCTGAGGGGTCAATGGGTCACAAAATGAAATACATCATTGGCCAACCCATAGCAGTCACACCATTCCATGTGTCTGGTTCCAACAACTGCGTTTCCTTCTTAGCAGAGGTAATGTGGGCTATTACTAATCAGCTAGCACAGATGCCTATTCAGAGTGGTATGGCAGCCTGCTCACTCCACCCATATCCACTGTCTGCGGGCACGCGTGCGCACACACATGCACACCCCTTAGGTTTCCTAGAAAGAGGTGTGTGGGAACCGGCAAATTGTTAGATGAAAAGACTTGGGGGTGGAGGGGAGAGAATAAGCCAACACTTTTATCGAAAATTCCAAAAGGTGTAGGTACCTGGTTACTGAGAGGGAGATTGTGTTCACACTGGAGAGAGTTGGGAGAACAGGAGTTATGGAGCACACACTGGCAGTGAGAAGGTAAGTACAGTAGGAAAAAAATGGGTCCATTTTGGGAACAGGCAAGTTGAGGCAATATTAAGAGTTGGCAAGGGCCTGGGCTTCACAGTCAGGCTATGAGACTTGAACCTGAGATCATTAAAACCTGAGTCCAAGTCTTAACTGACACTTCCTAGCTGTGTTTCCTTAGACAAGTTACTTAATGTCTCTGAGCATGTTTGCTCAAGTTGTTTGTGAGGTTTAAAAGAGATAATACATATAAAATATTTACCAAAGTGCCTAGGCCCACTAAGTGCATGATAAATAAGTGGTGGTTGTTTTTCTCTTCCTGGCTGCCTCACTCTGCTCAGAGGTGTCAGGGGCACACTGTCTAACACCACTGAGATGTGTGGAAGCCAGACTCAGAAGTAAGGAAGGAAGCATGGGGCTGGCATACAGCCTCGGGCTGAGGGGAGAGGCCCTGGAATGCTCACCTGGATGTTGAAGCTGCTGAAGTATTTTATTCAGAGCTCAGGTACAGGATCCTCACTGCTGGCCATGCCACTTGGTGGAGGGAAAGCCTGGTCTCTCTCTAGCTGTCCCTCTTCCTAATTTTCCTAAAAGAATGCTGGACTTAACCAGAGGAACACATGCATTCTACAGGACTCTAGAGAGGCTGCAAGGGTTTGGGCAAGCATGCCACCAACACACACATCAGAAATAAAATCGTGTAGTGGACATCACAACTGCCTTGCCCATCTGGTCCCTTCATACTGGGGAGTGGGTGGTGGCTTTCTTTGTTAATGGTTTCCATCTTAAACAAGACCCTGCTGGATGATCCTTGCTCCAGGTCTCTCAATACAAGAGAAACGATGAAAGAATCCCCAATGAGGCGTCTTCTACCCACCTGTACCTCCTGAGCTTGGACATTCTGAACAAAGCCAGATAGGAGTCTGGGTTTTGCTGGGCACAGTGCAGCTTGCTCTTCTTGAACTGCTGCCTCATGGAAAGAAACTATTCTCTTCTAGACCTCTGAGCTCTGACCGTATGAGCAAGGTGCATTCTTAACAGTGAGCACGTCACAGAGAGCAAACTATAGGCAGCGGTAGCTTGGGCTGCAGTCCAATCCACTTCCCCTGCAGAGCACTCTGAGAGCCACCCAAATTGGCAGGGGTTAGGGTTGGATGCTGGCACTGCCAATACAAGCCTTTCAGGTCTGGCTGGCTTCAGCTGGCCTGAAACCTGGAACATAGGCACTGGGGCCCTCACTTACTGAACCAGCAGGGGAGGCTACAAGCTCAGCCCCTGGGGATGAAAGTCCTTGCGTCTGTCTCAGTCTGCAAATATCCACATGCAGTCTGTTTCTATGCTGCCGGTTAGTTTCGGGCCAGGGGCACTGTATCTTGGGCTCTAGTTGCTCTGGGCCACATTCTTATTTGCCTTCTAGACAGGCAGGATAAGGAGACCACCGCCTGGCTTTGTGTTCGGGTTCCTTCACCAAATTGGTTCCTGATTTTATTTATTTTATGTGTGTGAGGGAGAGTGCCCTTTCTGAGACATAGGCAGCATTCAACACATTTAGTCAACATTCAATTAAACAAATATTACAAAATGCCTACTATGTGCATTAGACACTATTCCAGACCCTGAGGATTCAGTAGGGAACAAAGTAAAGTTTCTGCTCCAGTGTGGGGGAAAGGGGTGGGTGTCATATTCAGACCTCCAAGATTCCCTCAAGAGAGAAATAACCCATCTTCCCTCAAGGGAAAAGGAAGAGGCAGCCTGAGGCAAAGAAAAGTTCCTTGAAGAGACCTGGCACCCTGCTCCTTTATGCCTTTTAGGCAGAAGGGTCATGAGAAGTCAGGATCTCTACTACACACCCACCCCTCCTCACTGTATATTACCACTCTCACTTCTTGTTATTATCCCCTAAGCCTCAACTCCAGGCCCCAGGAAACCCTGTTCCATATTCCCCTGCAGGCCATATGCTCCCCTTTGCACCTGAGCCTTTACAGATTATGCCCCCAATCTATGGTGACGTTACCTTTGTGCAATCCAGTCATTCCCTTATCTTCCTTTATGTTTGATAAAATGCCTTTCTTTTCAAGAAACCTTTATCTAGCTTGCCAGCCCATTGCCCACAAATTTTTCCTAAGGCTCAAATATGTGACAGGGACTACACGAGACATCCAGGGAACACGAGAGAACGTGGTAGATGCAGTCCTTGATTTCACAGAACATTCAGTCCAGAGGGGGATTCCGCGGTAACCTGACACTAACCTCTTCCAAAGGCAGTTGTCTCTTTAGCACCTAAGGGGCTAGGCCTACACTTACTTCATCTTCTCTGACCTCATTAGCAGCCCTCAACATCTGTATTACTTATATGCCACCAAGTGAGTTAATGATCATTCAGAGCCACACTAGAACCTCCTCAATACCATCTCCCAGTGATCCAACCCCTTCTTTAATGTTTCAGGTGGAAAGGATTCAAGACCCTGGGGAAGCTTTGAAAGCTGCCATTACTTAACGTTTAAGAAACATGTAAGTAATTTTTATGATTACCTACTTAATGGGTTCTCTTTTCCTGTGAACTCTCAGTGTAGACCATGCTGCATGAGAGGTCTCTTACTGTCTTGAATCTACAGGGGGGCTCACTTCTTACCAGGGAACCCATTCCATATTTGGACTTTTCTAATAGGTAGAAATGTCTGTCCATTTTAAGCCCAAATCTGCCCCCGAGTACTTCTAATTCTGTTCTCTGGGGCCACATAAAAAACTCTCATTCTGCCCTGGCTGGTGTGGCTCAGTGGACTGAGCACTAGACTGCGAAGCAAAGGGTCGCTGGTCCGAAGTCCAGTCAGAGCACATGCCTGGGTTGAAGGCCAGGTCCCCAGTGGGGGGGGTGCATGAGAGACAACCACACATTGATGTTTCTTTCCCTCTCTTTCTCCTTCCCTTCCTCTCTCTCTAAAAATAAGTAAAACAAACAAACAAACAAAACCCCTCTCATTCTGCTTCTACATGACTGGCTTCAAATTATTTGAAGTCTGCTATGTTATACCTTCTCTAGGCTAAACAGTACTCCTTCCTTCAACTGTTCCTCACTTCAACTGTCTTCTCAACATCCTGCTTATTTTTCACTAAGACTTTCACTAGGAGGCTACTGGGTCTCCTAGTGTGTCCCCACATGGGATCACACTAGGAGACCCAGTAGCCTACTTTCACACTAGGAGGCTACTGGGTCTCCTAGTGTGTCCCCACATGGGATCTGGTAGTAGAGAATAGAGCGGAACGGAACATCATCTTCTTCCATTCTGGATACCTGATTCTATGAATAGACTAAAATGGCACTGCTTTTGTTGTTCACTACCTTGCACTAACAACACATTGTGAAATTTTAATCAACAAATCCCTAAATTGTTTTCACGTATGTAACTAATAGTACCCCACCCCACTCCCACTGAGTGCAAGAACTCCACTATCCCATTTATAACATTCCTTCACTGAGGTCTCCCCACACTGTCAGAAACTCTATTATTTAGTATTGTGCTGTACAGTACTTTGCTATGGGCAGCTGACTTTCTCGATAAGGTAGATTGTACATTTATTCTCATTTATTTGATTTCATCTTGCTATTCACTTCTTTCATTGTACCCTGTCAAGTTCTCTTTGGATCCTAAATTTGTTATCTGAGAGTGTATTCTCTCTAAAGTTCATGACATCCATAAATTTGATCTGTTCCTGTATTCATTTGGTACTTTCTCCCATTAATCTGTCCTATTTTCTCTCCTAAGTAAGTTTTCTGTGGGCAGGCATAGTAATTTGTACGTACACACATACACAGAAACTCTATCTGCAACATACACTATGGATATTTGGACAACATATATGACTCGGCATGGGAGGCAGCCGGCACCCTTAGGACCTTAGGACAATTCAAGAGGACATCATGATCATGGAGGGAGTGCCAACCACTGCTTACTATGTGAATCACGCTCCTTGTGCTGTGTAACACAGATATCCTGGACAGACTCAGAGATGCTACTTTCTTCTTTGGGTGTTGTTCCCCATGAAGTCTGGGCTCAATAAGTAATATATACTCTCTTTGACAAGCTGCCTACAGTTTCTAGTTTGAAACAGGGTCCCGTAAGAAGCTAAGCCCTGGGCAAACCACACCTTGCCGTAAGAGGAGGCTGTTGACCCAGGACAAGGTACAACACATCTCAGTAAGAGGTGAGACTTATACTTTTCAAGGCATTGGTGTTATGCGCTTGGAAAAAAAAAATTACACCCATATCTTGAGAATCCCCATGGCAAATTAAAAATATAAAAAATGTGAAAGTTATCTGAGGTTAGGGCTGGGATATAAGGCTGCTTTAGGTTGCACTTTCAGGTCCTACATCTGGAGTTCTGAATATCAAAGGTGGCTAATGGCACCTCATTGTTGGAGAAAAGACAAGCTTTGCTAACTAAAGTTTATTCATAGTTTGAGATGAGGTATATGTAAGGTAAATATTTGGCACAAAGAAATTAAATAAGTATTAGTTCCCTTTTTTCACCTCTGAACACCAAAAAGCATTTTTTTCCCCCCAAACTACCTAAATCAGAATCACATAGTGAGCTTGTTAAAAATGTAGATCCCTGGACACTTCTTTGGGACTAAATAAACTAGTATTTCTGGGGATAGGACCTTGGACTGTGCACTTTAAACAAGTTTTCCAGGTAACTTATGAACACTGAAGCTTGACAACCACTGCTTTAAAGGCTGAAAGGATAGGTGGTGACAATTTTGGTTAATTCTTCAAATTGGCCAAATGGAACTCCCACTTTAGCTAAGGTACAAAAAAATACTACCTTAAATTTTTCATGGCACTCTTAGGATCTAGAAAATCCTCAGCACACTATGAAGCAGTTAATTATTAAATGCAGGTGGTAACAGAGTTGAGAGAACTAAAACTTGAGTAATTTAAATGAGATTTGAAAGCCAGCAACAACTTTCTGGTCCAATGTTCTTGCCAACTCATCAGAGCAGCTTCTTAGGAGAACACCACTGGGCCTTCTAAGGTATAACAACAAACCTGCTGTATGCTTCGTTCGCCCTTAAGAGTTGTCAGTAACAATGAATGGCTGCTATAGGCCAGGCACCGTGCCAAATGCTTCACAATCACCTACTCATCTAATCTCAACAACCATCCCATGAAGCAGGTACTGTCATTATCTCAACTTTACAGATGTGGAAGTCAAGGCACAGAGTTACATGACTTGCTCAAGGTTGTGCAGCTAGTAAGTAGAGGAGCTGGAATGTGCCACTTCTTTTTATCCTCACCTGAGGACATTTTGTTTTCATTGCTTTTAGAGAGAGAGGAAGGGAGAGAAACAATGACACGAGAGAGACGTATTGATTGCTTGCCACCTGTATGCACCAGGACGGGGGACTGTACGTGCCCGGAATGGAGATCCAGGATTCGGGATTAAGGATTGCACCCACAACCTCGGTATGTGCCCTGACCAAGAATTGAACCCGTAACCTTTCGGTCACAAAAGGATGCTCCAACCAACTGAGCCACACCAGCCAGGGCAAATGCCTCTTCTCTTAATCAGGGTCCAGCTGCCACAGTTCTCAGTGGATCCAGAACATTTACCTGTGCTTTGGGCAAAAATGTTCACAACCCCCACCATAGGAAAGAGCTGATCTAGTAAAGAAATTCAAAGGTCTCTTGTTGCTGATTTCTGAAGACAACTCCTTCTGGGCTGGGTATACTTCTCTTCGGCAGCTGACATGCCACAGGTCTGGGGAAAGCAGGGTCTAGAGGAAAGTTCACATCATGTTCTCCTAACTTGGGCAAGTTACTGACCTTGTTTGCAAAATGTAGATGATTCTGAAGACCTCTTTTCATTCTTATGGGTTTCTATGATTCTGGGCAATCATCTTGGAAAGGAGGAGAGGAAAGACAGTTTGGTTCTGCCACTGACCTTGATGGGGAAGCTCAGCTCTCTCACAGGGGACAGTGCCAAGAGTTGAGCTTGGCCTTTTTGGAAGGGCTGATGATTCAGAGTCTGAACTAACAGTGAGGCGGGAGACAGTTCCTAATGGAAAAAGGTGGTATAGGTTCTTCTCATATGATAAGCCACTAAGGAAGACTTGGAGGGTTTTATGGAATCATTAGCACAGAGCTCCCCTCTGGCCACAGAGCAGAGGAAGAAACAGCAGACCAGTTTATAAAGCTCCAGAGTGGAAAATTTCTGTTGGTGTCCAAACTAAGTTTTTGGCTTTCTGTGAGGTTTGGAAAGACTTGTACTGATGTTTTAATCACCTGTTTAGTGTTCTGAAGACTCTTGTCAGAGGCCTCACTGAGCCTGCTCCAGCAGGCAGCGGAGAGCAGCTGGCTCACACACGGCCCTCTTCTTGTGAGCTGTGTCTTTCCCATGGCCATGTCCAACACCCTGTAGCTCCCTCCAGGCCACTTGGAGGGTACAAGCCAAACATGAGTCCCATAGGAGGCTGAGGACAAGCTCTCTGGCTAACTTCTCACCAGGTCTGAAGCCAGGAAAGGTTCTTTAAGAAAGGACAAAGTGCAAAGATATAAAGAATTGTCTCTGGAAACAAGCCTGTGAGCAACCCCTTTGTGGTGGCACAGAGAAAACAGGTTTGCCTTCTAAGAGAACCACCATCTAGACATTCTGAAGCCCTTGGGTATTGATCATGAAAGAAGTCCTCGTGACTAAAAAAGAATACTGAACAAACTCAGGTTGGGCATGTTCTAGAAACAAAAACTCATGAGCATTCATGAAGCCTGTTACGGAGGTACAGGGTAGTGGCACATAGGACAATCCAGCATTTTACTTCCTCCGCGGTTTTCACTGGTCGCAGCTTCTTGATGGTTGACATACCCCATTTTATTGGGAAAGCTGTGGTGGAGATAAAGTGGTGACTGATGGTTGCTAGGCACTAGGTTACTGTATTTGATTATCACAGCCACCCTGTGAGATAGAAACAGGAAGAGGAAACTGAAACTCTAAGGAAAGAACCATTCAGTAAGTGGTGAAGCTGCAATATGGACCTAGATCTGTTTTACTCCAAAGTCTGTGCTCAGTTCATTATACTCTGTAGCCTCTTAAGAAGGTAATGATACTTTTGGAGACAGGGACCCACTTCAAGTTCTTTTCACTAAAGGACCAACACCCCTGCCCCAAACAGCCCAAAGCCCCGCCCCCAAGACACAATAAACACTTAGGATGAATTTGCATTTGGATTAACACAAACCAAGTGGGTGCTTGGCTAAGTTACAGGCAGGTGCAGAGATACTAAAATTAAAAATTTCTGAGAGTACTTCCCCAAAAAAGGAGTTCTATCCCTTAGATTCATTTCATTTCCCTGGACACAGTGTGGGCAAGACCTCAGCTAACCAGTTGATGAGCCAAATGAACACAGGAAACTTGTCACTGTTGAATGCCAAGTAAAGTCCTATGTATGAATACCCGCAAAACATTGTCTGCAGTACACAGTCTTGACCTCTGGATGTATTGTAAAAAGGAAGGTTCATCAGAGAGCTCTGGAGCAAGACAAAGGAAATCAAAGCTGCCTTCTTCCACCTGGCACACAAAGGCTACACAAAGGCTAAACAAATCCATTAATCCAGAACCTTCTACTGTGCAAATAACAATGTGTTGTTCATCTGGCAACCCTTGATCTTGGAGGAAGATATGAAGGTGGAGGAGAGAAAGAAAGAATAGTTTACTTTCCTCCTACAGAATTTTCTCTTTCCATGTGTGAAGTGGGGGTGGGTAGGGAGGGGGAAAATGGGGATAAACAACTGTAATTGAACAACAGTAAAAAATAAAAAAAGTTTCTACAATCTAATAGGAAAAAAAAAAAGAATTTTCTCTTTCCTTCTCTTCTGTTCTTCCCAGGGGAAGCTTCTCAACTGCCTGCTCCTTCTGAGATTTAACTTCCCTTTGTCCGATCAGACCACTCCACATGTGTCATTGTTCCCTGCCCAGTTATGCCAAGTTCAAGCAGATTAAGCCACCAACACAGTTTTTAATGGAGGAGGGGAGAGAGTCTTTCGAGGGAACTCTGCTCACTAAGGGAAAAGAGACCCCTGTAGTAGCAAATAGCACTTTAGTGCCTTTCCTCAGTGACCTCGGAGGGATCTCCTTACAGAGGCTGCAGTTAGAGACGAGAGAGAAGGGAAAGAGACAGAGACCATGACCAGAGAGGTCTTAATCCCAAAGGAATAACTGTGAGGACAAGGAAAAGGCTGTCTTGTCGCAAGGGCAAAATTAACCAGACCAGTCTGATTATAACAAGGAAGGAGGGTGCTGGAATAATGAATGGGGGCAGAAGCTCACAGTCCGCTGCATACGTGGGGGTTGCAGGAGGAAAGTATTTCAAAGCTGATGACAAGGCAGACAGGAAACTTACATGTCCTTGCTGACAGGAAAGAAAGAGTAAAATTCTGGGTCTTCTCTCATCTGCAGGATTTCTAATAGGCGACTGAAATTCGCTCTCTTCCCAAGGATATGCTGACAGCTGGGAACACTGCCCTTCAGGTCAGGCAGGGCAGAGATCTAGACCTCTCCAGAAGTTCACAAAGAAGTTCAGTAAGGACTCAAACCACGATCCAAAACACAAATGGGACTGCCATTTCCTGTTGGGTTTCCATGCTGTAAAAAAGCGGGGGAGAAATGCCAACTACAAAGTGCTCTGTCTTCTGTGGAAAATGGAGTGTGCGACGTATCCGTTCCAGGTTTTGACTTGTAAATCTAAGTGAGAACTAGTTGCTAGTTGCTAGAGGATTAGAGTGTTAAAGAGACATTCCACCCCCCAACCTGCCAGCTTTCCTGCTCACTGTCCATGGTGAGCTTCTAGGGAGTTGACGACAAAGTCTGCTTGGGTCTGTGGAGGAAGGGCAGCCTTGGGCTCTGGCAGCTCCTTCTGGACCCCATTTCACTGTCCTGTGTTCTTAAACAGCTCTGATGAAACAAGCCATCTGTGAAGGTTATTTAGCTTGGAACTGGAAGAGGGTGAGGATGTGGAAAAAAGTAAATTGAGCAGCCAAAGGATAGGGCCAGAAAGAGAGAAGGCAGGTGGCATGTTTATGGGACTAAGTGCCAGGGCCGAGTGGGGTGGGACTGCAGAGGGATGCTGCCGAAAGGAGGCCAGCATGGGAAGCACTGGAATGCCCAGGAGAGCATGATTTTGTTTCCAAAGTGGTGTTTTGCTATTCTCCTTCAAGGGCAAACACATTCTCACTTGAAGGTTACCATTATAGGAGAATCCTGGGATAATGCCTTGCCCTCTGAAAACTCCCCAAATCCTGCCTGACTTCTTGCGGGGCCTGAATCATAGCCTAAAAGATAAATCTAACACGTTTGTTTGTTTTTTAAACATCCAAGGCCACAATAGCAGCAGCTAAAAGGGTAAAAGAAGATGGTAGAGAATCTGAGAAAATCTTTATGAATTTTCTCAGTAACAGTGACAGAAACTATAGGATAATCTGGGAAGCTATATGAGAATCTGGTGTAGGACTGGATTATAAGTGGCTGTTTCTTTGGAGTCTTCTTAACTGCCCGCTCCACTTATTATGAAGAACATATATGTTGAACGACAGATTAAAAAAAATAGCCTAGGCATTTTCACTTATGTTACCTCATTTAATCCTTACTTAAATCTTATGAAGGGACTGCTGTTATTCCCATTTTACAGACAGTAAACTCAAACCCAGACAGCATAACTTATATGGACTTTTCTTATGACCAGTACAGCGCATAATGAAGACTATGACTTTTATTTAGATGAGGGAGATGTATTTTTCTGCAGGTCATTCTGGCAAAATGGCATTAGAATTCATGGTATGTCATCTGATCCATTCCTGATCACCAAGCCTATGTAGTATATCCTCACAGGATTTGAAAAAGAAATAAAAAAGGTGCTCTTAGAATATATTTTTGATTCTTTATTAAACCTTTCCAAGTTATTAGACTAGGAACTGGGTGGAGATAGCAAGCTGGGTGCTATGAATGCTGCCTACTCTACTTCTGAAGCACATAGAATGATATCCCTTATCTGCAGTTTCACCTCCTGGAGTTTCAGATACCCTTGGTCAACCATGGTCCAAAATTATTAAATGGAAAATTCCAGAAATAAACAGTTCATAAGTTTTAAATTGTGTGTGCGCCGTTCTGAGTAGTATGATGAAATCGCACGGTGTCCTGTTATGTCCTGTCTGGGGTGTGAATCATCCCTTTGTCCAGCATACCCATGTTATATACCCTACCTGCCTGTTACTCAGTTAACAGCTGCCTCAGTTCTCAGACTGACTGTCCTGATATCACAGTGCTTCTGCACAAGTCACCCTTATTTTACTTAATAATGGTTCCAAAGCACAAGAGCCATTTGAACTTTATCACAGGTATGTATGTGTAGAGAAAATAAATAATATATATAGGGTTTGGTATAACCCACACTCTCTGGCATCCACTGGGGGTCTTGGAATGAATCCCCTGTGTACAATGGGTGACTAGCGTATAAACTAGTTTAAAGTACAGTTTCAGTGCTTCATACTAATAGAAAGAAAGAAAGAAAGAAAGAAAGAAAGAAAGAAAGAAAGAAAGAAAGAAAGAAAGAAAGAAAATTTCTGTACCAGCCTGTACCATGGAAGCTTACCCACAGTCTAAACTTTTTTTTTAATTGACAACACAGAACTAAAAGCTGTCACTGAATTCTTTTATTCAGGCTAAAGCCACTCCTGCTGCTGACAAAGCAGAAAAGAAGTTCAATGTTAGCACCTCTTCCAGGAGGCACTGAAGACAGGTCTTTAGCTGTGATTTATCCCCTCCCATCCCGTATTAGTGGGTCTGAACCCTGGTCAGGCCTAAGTCTTGAGGAAGGAGGTATCTTACAATTAGCTTAGGGTCTTCCTAGTTAAATTTCCCATTTAAAAAAATACGGTGTCATCTTGGTTTCAAGTACCAGGCCAAACCAAAGCTGCTTATAAATGTGCAGTTTAAAGGCATGGCACATGTTAAAGACAAACAAACAAACAGTACGAAAAGCTGAATTTTAAAAACAAAATCTTCTCACATCTGGTTTCTAGAACCTCTGTTCCCGAACCCTGTTGCCAGTTTCTGGTATGTCCTTCAGAGACAGTTATGCATATACTGTCATATACAATTAACTATGGGCTCTTCTTATGCCTTTTATAAATATATTTATATAAATGGTGATACACACTGCCACTGTTAAAAACTTGATAGAATATCTTAGAGACCATCAATATCATTGGTGAAGCACACTTATACCAAATGGTAAAGGTCGTCAACAATATGGTTCTGGAACAAATCCAGAAAACTTAATGTGTTTATTGCAACAGAGTTTCTCTGTGTTGGGAGGATGGGAAGAGTTAGCAAAGGCAGCACAGAATAGCAGACAGGAGAAAATCAGTCAAGCCTGTCACTCAGCATCAGGTCCAACAGGCCCGGGAGTGGTCAGCAAAAGCAGTCCCCTCAGCCAGGCAGGCTTTTACACGACAAAAAGCTGGCTGGGTAAGTGGGACTGTACTTACCTATCAAAAAAGAACACAAAAAGTGTATGTATGTGCCCCAGTCTGCATGCTGCCCATAAAAGAGCTCCTACACCAAACTGTCTTCAACAAATTTGAAGGTCAGAAACAAACACTGCAACACGAAAATTAAACCGTGTTAATTTGTGTTAGCCAGGTATTACGGCAAAAGGTGCTTTGTACATGTGAAGGCTTAGGCACTGAAAGTGCTGGTCTCCCTCTCAGGAACCACATGCAACTACCACTGAATAGAAAGTAAAATATTTCCGGTATTTCAGGCTGATCTCACAGTCTGAGGTTCTACCATGTAACAGTACCCTATTCCAGAGCAGGGTATAACTCTTTGTTTCCTAGACTGTACTTCCTGAAACATTTAAAGGTATTCCACTGAATTCATTCAATAAATATTTATTAAGCACCTGCTATGTGTGGCAGGCCTTATTCAAGGAACTAGGAATACAGCAATCAATAAAACAATGTTCCTGATGTCCTGGAACTTAACATCCTTGTGAGACTGAGAAACAAATGAGCAAATAAATACAGGACCAGTGCTGGGAAATATTATTAAAAAAAAGTAAGATAAGAGGGACAGAGAGTAAAAGGGTGGAGAGAGTATTGCTATTTTATATAAGATTGACAGGGAAAGGCTCTTTTGATAACATGCTGTTTGATCAGATGTGAAGGAGTGAGCCACAAAGCAGAGAGGGCCTTCTAAGGTAGGTAATCAAAGTGCCAGAGAGCCCTTTCTCTCTTAGAAGGGCTTGCCAGCTGTGTGCAGGGTGAAAAAAGAACAGCCTCTTCCAGCCCAGCTGGGTGAAAGAAGAGGACTTTGAGAGTTTATGTAGCTTGTATGGCCTCCATGCAGACTTCTGGATATTTTCCATCACAGATGAGAGTTTTATGTTGAATTTTAAGTTGACCACAAATATTTAACTTCTCTGGACCACAAATGCAGTATCTTCTCTGTGGTTTAGCTGGCACCAAGTATATATTTACAAATCTCTATATGTCTGCCTGTTATTTAAATTTCTTATAGAAGTGCCAAGGTCTTTAGCTGTGATTTATCCCCTCCCACTCTGTATTAGTGGGTCTGAACCCTGATCAGGTCTAAGTCCTGAGAAAGGAGGTATCTTTACAGTTAGAGCTTAGGGTCTTCCTAGTTAAATTTCCTATTTAAAAAAATATCACTTGAGGGTCTGTTCCAAGATCTTGTATTTGAATTATAATGTAAAAACTTAAAAAAAAAAAATCTGTTTCTCCACTAGAGAATAAAAAATAAAACTTAGTACATCTATACACTTTAGTTATATTAAAAAGCAAAACAAATAAACAAAAATAGCTAGGTGTAATGAGCCCTAAACTTCTAAATGTGAACACTCAGGAATTTTTACTAATTCCTGAAAATTATAACCAGCACTGGAGTTAAAAAGAATGTAAGAAACAGTCCCTGCTCCCCAGCTAGGTCTTTGACAAGCTAAATTGGGAAAGGGCTCTGGGTCAAGAGCATCAGCTGGGTCATCCCTAATCCCAGGGTCAGTTTCTCTTCCCCAGTGGCAACAGAGCCATGTGGCATTTTTATCAAATAAAGGTATTTAAAACTCTCACTCCTACCCCATTATGGACATCTGTCACTGTCTTATCTTTCTCAGTGAAGCTTACGGGCCCTTTGGGCTATGGGTTCTCCTCATATTTAGGCTGGGGGTGGGTGGGTGGGTAGAATACCAAGCTGCAGAGCTGAAACTCAATAAAGAAAGACTTAAGTGGGTATCTTCATGAACAGTGGATTTCCTGAATGTATAGGAGAGTAGCAGAGCTACTTGTTAGGAAGTAACAAGCCACACAGATATAAATCCATGCAAGCACATTTTAAGAACAATGCTCACTTTAATAAACTGAACAATGACTTTCAAAGTATTCAACTTGGAAGACTAGACACTCATTTTTTTTAAAACTACTATTGACTCATAATTAGAACAGCTTTAAATACATGCTTCTAGCTATTTTGTCCACCCTTCCAGTTTTCCACTGAAATGGCTGGGGGGAAAAATGAAAAAAGCATATATCGGTACTAGGCAACCACATACCAGAAACTATGAGGAATTTTCTGCAAGACAAACTGCAGATGGGACTGGAATGAGGAAAATAGCAACTAATGTTCAACCCTTTGCCTGCCTGGTAAGTATGTAGATGAGACCGTAGCAGCAGTACCCCACTAATGTTCTTGGAGTAACCAGGAGAAGAGCCATCGTGGGTTGCGGCACACTTAGAAGAGTATAACAGGATCCCACCAGGGCACTGGAAGAACCTTAGCAGTTGCTGCCTTACAACTGGTGTGGGTGGTCACATGAGGCAGAAGGATGACAAAGGTGAGGCTGGCTTCTAAAATAGGCAAAAACTCCAAAATAAGAACACTAAGGTAAGAAACTTGGTCCACTCCAGCAAACAGAGTGTTCAGCTCCCATGACTATCTCTAGCTCTAGTTTCCTTTCTGTCCTCCTCTAAGGAGAGTTTAATACCAGCAGAGTAAATCAAATGTTCCTTTTTTCCCTTTATCTACACCTGAAAATCTTAACAGACACATGTAAACTCTCAATATAAACAGTGTAGACTGCTCCAATAAGGATGAAAAAGAATTCACCTAACATATGAAAAGGGATTACAAAAGAACAGAAGGATACTAATCTAAGGAATAAGTAAATATTTCTCTAGGAGAGTCAGTGTGAAAAGTTGGGAAACTTTTAAGTCCACACGCAACAGTAACAGCACAGAGACAGATAAATAAACCATAAAGCAGGACAGAGAGTCTAGAAATAGACCCAAATATATATAATCACCTGACTGAGGACAAGGTACCACTGCAGTT
Source organism: Mormoops blainvillei (assembly GCA_004026545.1). NCBI lineage: Eukaryota > Metazoa > Chordata > Mammalia > Chiroptera > Mormoopidae > Mormoops > Mormoops blainvillei. Next base: position 50,819 of record PVJD01008837.1, read on the forward strand.
CAGTGGGTAAAACTGATCTTTCAATAAATGGTGCTCGATCAACTGGCTATCTGTATAGGGAAAAAATAAGCAAAAATTAATTTGAGATTGATTATAGACCTAAATGTGAAAGGAACAATAACTTCTAGAAGAAAAAATAGAATATCTTCATGATCTTGGAGTAGGTAAATATTTCTTAAATAGGAAACAAAAACACTAACCATAATAGAAAAAGATTGATTAAGTTTGACTTCATTAAAATTAAGAACTTGTGTTAATCTAAGACACCACTGGGAGTGAAAACATGAGCCACAGAATGATGATATTTTAATCTATATATCCAACACAGGACTTCTATTCAGAATGTTAAAAAAATTTCTATAAATCGAAAAAGATAATTGCTCAAGAGAAAAATAAACAAAAGTCAGGAAAGGGCACTCCACAAATGATCTCCTAATGGCTTATAAAAGCAGAAGTAAAGATACTCAACGTCATTATTCACCAGGGAACTGCTAATTAAAATCACAATGAGATACTTCTATACACCCACCAGAATGGCTAAAATGAAAATTAAAACAAAATGTTAGCAAAGATGTGGAACAAGTACTCATATACTGCAGAGGTCAGGTATATTGATTGGTACAACCACCTTGGAAATTGGTTTGGCTGTGTCTACTGAAGTCAAACATATACCTACCTTATGACCTAACAATCCCATACCTAGGTATATATCAAAGAGAAATAAGAGCATATGTCCACCAAAAGACATATAAAAAATGTTCATGGCAGCTTTATTCATAATATCCAAGGTTGGTAAAATAAACTTTCATTAATAGTAGAATAAGTAAATTGTGGTATATTTATACAATAAAATACTACACAGCAATAATGAAAAATAAACTACTCTTACATGCGACAAGATGGATGAATCTCTCACAGACTGTGCTGAACAAATGAAGCCATATACAAAGGGTATGCACTGCATCATTCCATTTATAGGGTGGGGAAAAGTAAGTTTACAGTTGTATGCAAAACACAGAGTTAATAAAGCTATTGTAATGATCATAACTTGAATGTCTTTTTCTATATGAAAACTGTAAACCTGCTTTTGCCCACCCTCGAATGCAATTCAAAAACAGAAAACACTGATAATGAATGAGGTCAGAATAATGGTTAGCTATGTAAGGCATAGTATTAAGGAGAGGGACATAAGGGAGCCTGTTGGGATGTTGTTAATATTCTGTACCTTGATCTGGGTGGCAGTTAGCATGAACAGAACCAGATATTAAAATGTACCGAGCTTAAAAGAGTAGTGCACATTACTTTATAAAGGTGAAGTCTCAATTAAAAAAATTTTTTTAAAAACATAGTAAACTGCATTTCAATCTAGACTAGGCAGTCATATGAGAAAATGATCAGGAAAAACTACAAGTAAGGCAGTAAGTAGTAGTTAAATACAACAGAAAAGTGAATTAGTCAAATAGATGACTTGCTTGAGCCTCTTCTATAAGACAGAAGAAAAAACATAGATAAAAACAACAAATGTTTAAAAAGTAAAGAAATGTAAAGACAGAGCCCTAATCTTTAAAAGGTATTCCAGAGCCCTGGTCAGTGTGGGTCGGTTGGCTGGAGCATAATCCTGTACACCAAAAGGGTGAGGGTCCAATTCCCAGTCAGGGCACATACCTAGGCTGGGGGTTCGATCCCCGGTCAGGGTGCCTATGAAAGGCAACCAATTGATGTTTCTTCTTTCTCTCCTTTCCTTTCTCACTAAAATCAATAAGCATATTAATTAAAAAAAAAAAAGCTATTCCAGAAAGAGTAAGACTGAGAGAGGAGTAATAATTTTTAAAAATGAGAAAGGAAGAAAAAAAAGGGAAAAGGAAATTTTCCTGAGTTTAAGAGATTTAAAAGCTTTCAAAGGGCATGCTAAGAAACTTAGCAACAAGAGACTAACACCTTCATTAGGGATGGCAGAAAGGTGGTTTTTGTGGGGGTGGAGGGAATCATTTTTTTCTTTAAAGACATGTGAGGCTACATCTGTGTTCAACGGGAAAGAGTGCCACGACCAATTAGTAACGCTCCTCTTTTGCACAGAATCATGCACACCTATTAGACAACAGCCACCCTTGACCCAGAGGTGTCTTGGTTCAGTTTTTAATTTAAGGATAACAAGAAAAAAGAAATCCTACAAACATTAACACACACACACACCCACCCACCCATCCACCCAACTGGCCTCAGACTTTTCTGCCCCAAAGCTAGGCAGTGATTCACGTAGACAGGCAAAAGAAAGACCAATACTTAGAAAGATAAACATTTTTCTTTCAGAAAAAGAATTAGTTAAATATGTATCCCAACAGAATAAGGAATTAGTAAAAAAAAAAAAAGAAAAGAAAAAGCAAGAACATCTTCAACAAGTGGCATAAAACTACGGAGGTAGGGAAACTGTTATACATTTTAAGAGTCTTAAGAGACATATCAACCAAATACAAAGTATGGAGCTTGCTTAGATCTTAATTCTGATGAATTCATTGAGAAATGCCATTTTTGAGGTAAGCTGAAGAACTTTAAAATAGACTGTATGATATTTAATGTTATTAATTTTGACACATGTAATTATGTTATGGAGGTTATGCTAGAGGAAGAGCCTTACAAGCTAGAGAACCCCACTGAAATGTTTTCAATACGATGAATGGAATTTGAATGGAATGAACACAAATCTGGCTGGGGGACAAGCAGAATGATTTAACAAAATATGGGCAAAATGTTGACCATTGCTCAAGTTACATGGTGATTCATTATACTATTCTTTTTACTTTTCTTATAGGTTTGAAAATCCCAAAAGTTAAAAAAAAAACCCAAAGAAACAGCAACAAAAAACAAAATAAGAATAAAAATAGATAAATTATACTAAACAAATGGCAAAAAGAGTAAAAGATATTTAATTTTATATAAGTGATGTTAATTGCATTCTGAAACTGAAAATTTCAAAAATTATTCTTCAAAGAAAACATAACAATGTATACACCACAGTGTAAAAGCATTTAATGACAATGGGGTTGAGAGTATATACTAATCACTAATATAGTGATTAATCTAGACACTACAGTATGGGTTTGAATTACTGAATATGTGACTTTAGGTGAAGTGCTTACTCTTTCTGGGTCTCAGTTTCTTTATCTGTAACGTGGGGATAACAACAGTACCTACCCCAGGTAGGACTGTTGTGAAGATTAAATACTGGCACATGGTAAGCCTTTAATAAATAACTACTGTTATCTAATATCTCACTGATATCTAGAAAAATTAAGAAATTGGAGGAGTGGTGAGAGAAGGAAAAAAATACAATATTCTACATTTATGCATGGGAGGTGTGGCAGACTACTAGTTAGTTCCCATTTCTTCTCCTCTTCCTCTGTAAGAGAAAACTCTTTAAAAAAACAAAAAGATTTTATTTGTTTATTTTTAGAAAGAGGGGAAGGGAGGGAAAAGAGAGGGAGAGAAACATCAACTGGTTGCCTCTCATATGTGCCCCAACTGGGGACCTAACCTGCAACCCAGGCACATGCCCTAACCAGGATCAAAGTGGTAGCCTTTCACTTTGCAGGACAACACCCCACCAACCGGTTTGTTTGGCCATGTGACACAGTTTCAGTCAAGAGAATGTAGACAGTTAAGTGTGTATAGACTGTTAGGATAGGTCCTTAAAGAGAAAGGTGTCTTTAAAAAAATAAAATAAATAAATAAATAAAGATTTTTTATATATATATAAAATTAAAGATTTTACTTATTTATTTTTAGAGAGATGGAAAAAGAGGGAGAAAAAGAGGGAGAGAAACATTTATGTGCAAGAGAAACATCAACCGGTTGACACTTGCATGCACCCAATTGGGCACCTGGTCCGCAACCCAGGCATGTGCCCTGATTGGGAATCGAATCAGCAACCTTTTGGTTCGCTGGCCAGTGCTCAATCCATTGAGCCACACCAGCCAGGGCTACAATTTTTTTTGTAGTGGCATTCCCTCTTTAACTGTTTCTACTCCCCACAGGCTTGTATGCAGATTAAATGGCTGGCATTCCAACAGCTGTCTTAGACATTGAGGACTCCTTGGCAATAAAAGCCATGTACGGCAGAGCAACAACAAAATGAAAGAACCTCAAGTCTGTGACCATGGTGTGCCAAAACAGAAAAAAAGCCTCTGGGCTTGTTTCATTTGAAAGGAAAATCTATTTCTATCCTATTTAAGTTACTGTTAGTTTAGGATTTTCTGTTTCTTGCAGCTGAACATGATCTTAACTAAAATGAGAAACTATTATAGTCTGTTCAATTTTTCTATTGGATAAGCAGACAAAAATAGTTGGAAGTACTGGATTTTAAAAATTAAAGATAAATGAGTGGAATTAAAATGCAATGAGTATCCAGGTGGTAGTTGCACAACATTGTGAGTGTTCTAAGTGCCACTGAATTGTTCACTTTAAATGGTTAAATTTATATGTTACATGAATTTCACCGCAATAAAATTTTTTTTTAAATGCAATGTGTATAAACAGTTTAGAAGAGACAGGCCTAAAACAATGAAATTTTAAAAAAGGGAGGGGAGTAGGCCAAAATCTATAATGCAAAGACAAACACCAAAAGAATATTTAAAAAACCAAAGCAGCCCTGGCTGGTGTGGCTCAGTGGACTGAGTGTTGGCCTGCAAACCAAAGGGTCGCTGGTTTGATTTCCCAGTCAGGGCACATGCCTGGGTTGTAGGCCAGGTCCCCAGTAGGGGGCATGCAAGAGGCAACCATACATTGATGTTTCTCTCCCTCTCTTCCCCTCTGTCTAAAAATAAAATAAATAAAATCTAAAAAAATAACCACACCACCAAAACAAACAAACAAACAAACAAAACAAAACCCCAAAACCAAAGCAAGACTCAAGACAAAGTGAACTGAAATGAAAATAAAGGAAAAAAAAATCCTTTGAAATACAAGAAGAAAGTGACAAAAACACAACTGTAGTGGCAGACTAATACCATTTTCATTCTTTAATATATCAAGCAGGTAAAAATAATAATAATACAGACTATTAGAATAGTGTAATTATTCAACAGCTATATATTGAATTTTGTATACTAAAAAACACATTCTCAAAATTCTTTAAACATCTTTTAAATTTAATTATTAGGTTACAGAGTTAAATATCCCAAAGTAGAAATTAATTTTAAAAAGTTTAAGAAATTCAACTTCAAAAAATAGTAAGACTCTACCAAATAACTTTAGAATCAAAGAGAAAAATTAAAATGATAAAGACCATATAGAAAATAATCATTAGAATAGTATACACATAGTCTGGGCTGGTGTTGCTCAGTGGATAGAGCACCAGCCTGCAAACCAAAAGGTCACTGGGTTGATTCCCAAGTCAGGGTACATGCCTGGGTTGCGGGCCAGGGCTCAGGTTGGGGCAAATGAGAGGCAACTGATTGATGTTTCTCTCCCACATCAATGTTTCTCTCCTCTTTCTCCCTCTCTCCCCCTCTCTCTAAGTGGATTAGAATGTGGCCAAAGTATTAATAATGGCATATTTAAAGCTATAAAGTTTTTAAGTAAACTAATCAAGAACAAATAAACATAGAAGATCCAACACAAATAGAACACAAGTTTAAGAAAAATAAAATAAAATAAAATAAAGATAAAAATTAATAATTTATTAAAGAATAAATATAAAAGCCAGTTTTTGAAAACTAAAAAATGCAAGTTGCTAACAAACTTAAGAAAAATATCAGGAAACATATAAATAAAATTAGGAATGTAATAGGACAAAAATCACTTTCTCAGGCCCTCTTTCCCAGAGTTAGCACGACTGACCCTAATCGTTTCATGAGTCTTTATCTGCAGGACTAGAAAATTACTGGAAGCACCCTGAAGGCTCAGAGGCTCCAGAAACTTACAGAACAGGCCATGCCAGACCACAACGACCACAACCGCCAGACCCAGCACCCAAAGAAAACATCAAAACAAGTTGCAGCCTAACTGACATATCCTGCTCTACAACTACACCATTACCAATAAAAACTAACAGCCCCCACCCCTCAGTGCTGGTGCTGGTGCATTTCTCCGCCCCTAGTCCTCTCCCTCCCTTGGGACAGTAAAAATAAAACCTTTACTCTCTGTGCTTTCTTCTCTTTGTGAATTCTTTCACATCCCACATCACCAACTACCCTAACAGAATGGGAAGTAGAGACAGTAATATATCCTTAATTTTTAGCTAAAAAATTTAAAAATGTGAGGATTTTAGAGAAATGAATGATTTTCTGGATAAGTTAACATAAGCGGCACAAGAAATGATGGAACTGTTCCATGTTATGGTTGTCGTGGTGTTTATACTACTGTATATTTTTGTCAAAACTTATCCAACTGAACACTTAAACTTGGCAAATTATTTATATGTATTTGTTATGTCTCACTAATGTTATGTCTCTGCCCAAAAAATCTGACCAAGAGCTAAAAAGTATTAAAAGACTAATAAGAGAAGAAACAGAAAAAGGAGGTGCCAAAGTGTTTCTATAAAGAGATGCTTTTATAGGTGAGTTCCTTCAGTTCATTCATGTATTTGGTCAATAAATATTTATTAGTGGTATTGGGGGTGGGGTTTATTCTCCAGGAACCATTCTAAGCACTGGGAATTAATACAGTAAATAGAAACAAAGTTTTTACATTCTGGTAGGAAACAATAAATAAGCAAAAAACAAAAGAACCAATTGTTAGGTGATGGTAAATGTTAAGAAGAAAAATACAGTAAGAGGGAAGAGAGTGCCTAGGGTAGAGTGCTCATTTACCATGGCTCTCTGGTAAAGAAATTTCTGATAAGTTCTGTCCGAGATGGAGGCGTAGGTAGATATACACTGTCTCCTTGCACAACCAAAAGAAGGACAACGACAAATTTAAAAACAAAAAATAACCAGAACTGCCAGAAAATCAAACTGTATGGAAGTCTGACAACCAAGGGGATAAAGAAGCAGCATTCATTCAGACAGGTAGGAGGGGAGGAGAGGATGTGTGGTAAGGCTGCAACTGGCAGACCAGGGCAGGCAAAACAGCAGCTGGTGGACTGGGTGGTCCCACATTTATGTGTGGATAAACCGGAAGGAACAACTGAGGAGTGAGAGAGACCATGCAACCCAGGGTTCCAGCGTAGCAAAGAAAAGCCTCAAAACTTCTACCAGTAAAAACCTGTGGGGGTGGCGATGGGAGGAGAAGCTCCCAGCTTCACAGGAGAGTTCATCTGAAAGACCTACAGGAGACCAGAACGTACACAAACTCACCCACCCAGGAGTCAGCACCAGAAAGGCCCAATTTGCTTGTGGGTAGCAGGAGAAGTGACTGAAAGCAGGGTGAGAGCCCAGCAAGCAGCACTGTTTCCTCTCTGACCCCTCCCCCACACATAGTGCCACAAGGCAGTGATGTCAGTTGCCCCACCCTGGCGAATACCTGAGGCTCCACACCTCTCAACATAACAGGTGTGAAGAGACAAAAAAAAAAAAAAAAAAAAAAAAAAAAAAAAAAAAAAAAAAAAAAAAAAAAAAAAAAAAAAAAAAAAAAAAAAAAAAAGTCCAAACGAAAGAACAGATCAAAGCTCCAAAAAATAGAACTAAGCCACAAAGGGACAGCCAACCTAACAGATGCAGAGTTCAAAACACTGGTAATCTGGATGCTCACAGAATTGGTGGAGTATGGTTGCAAAATGGAGGAAAAAGTGAACTTTAGCTGAAGGCTATGCAAAGTGCAATAAACCAAAATATACAGGGAACCAACAGTGAAGGGAAGGAAACCTGAACTCAAATCAACAATTTGGAGCAGAAAGAAGAAATAAACATTCAACCAGAACAGAATGAAAAAACAAGAATTCAAAAAAATCAGGAGAGGCTGAGGAACCTCTGGGACAACTTTAAATCCTCTAACATCTGAATCACAGGGGTGCCAGAAGGAGAAGAGGAAGAGCAAGAAACTGAAAATGTATTTGAAAAAATAATGAAGGAGAACTTCCCTAATCTGGCAAAGGAAACAGACTTCCAGGAAGTCCAGGAAGCTCAGATTCCTGAAGAAGCTGGACCCAAGGAAGCACACACCAAGACACATCATCATTACCCAAGATGAAAGACAAGGAGAGAATCTTAAAAGTAGCAAGAGAAAAGGAGACAGTTACCTACAAAGGAGTTCCCATAAGGCTATCAGCTGATTTCTCAAAAGAAACCTTACAGGCAAGAAGGAGCTGGAAAGAAGTGTTCAAAGTCATGAAAGACAAGGGCCTACATCCAAGATTACTCTATCCAGCAAAGCTATCATTTAGAATGGACGGGCAGATAAAGTGCTTCCCAGACAATGTAAAGTTAAAGGAGTTCATCATACCAAGCCCTTATTACATAAGATGTTAAAGGGACTTATCTAAGAAAAAGAAGATGTTCAAAAATATGAACAGTAAAATGACAACAAACTCACAACTATCAGCAACTGAACCTAAAATAAACAAAAACAAAAACAAGCTATGCAAACTGCTAGAAGAGGAACAGAATCACAGAAATGGAGATCACATGGAGGGTTAACAGCAGGGAGGGGGAGGGTGGAGAATGGGGGAAAAGGTACAGGGAATAAGAAGCATAAATTATAAGGCACAAAACAGACTGGGGGAGGTTAAGAACAGTATAGGAAAGGGAGAAGCCAAAGAACTTACATGTATGACCCACGGACATGAACTAAGGGGGGGGAATGCTGGTGGGGGGTGCAGGGTGTAGGGGAATAAAGGGGGGAAAAATGGGACAAATGTAATAGCATAATCAATAAAATATATTAAAACAAAAAATAAATTTCTGATAAGGTTTACTCCCAATTTGAAGAGCATTAGAAAGTAAACGATGCAGTGGGATAACAGTGAATGTGGCAGAAGAGAAGCGCAAAAGTCTAGAGACATAAATTGTTTGGCAGGACCAAAAAATGAGTAGGCTTGTTTGGCCAGTGAACAGGACAGTGGCAAGAGATGAGGTCAGGGCTTGATATTTTTTTCTGAGAGAGGAATCCTCTCGCAGGGGTATCCAAACTTTTGGCATTTCTGGGTCACACTGGAAGAAGAAGAGTTGTCTTGGGTCACACATTAAATACAGAAACACCAATGAAAACTGATGAGCAAAAAAAACCAAAAAAAACAAAAGGTTTTAAGTAAATTTATGATTTTGTGTGGGGCCGCATTCATAGCTATCCTGGGCCACATGCAGGTTGGACACCCTTCCGAGTCTAAAGGGACTTAGAACAGTGGTGTTAAATAACCCAATTTACATCTTACAAGATCACTCTAACTGCTGTGTTGAAACTAGACTGAAGGGGGGCAAATAATCAGAACAAGGTTATAGTGATAGTCTAAGGAACACCGGACGAGGATGGTGTTATGAAAATGGTGAAATGGCTGGATTCTATACATATTTCAAAGGTAGAGAGTTACGATTCTTGAGACACTGAAGGTAGAGTATGAGCAAAAGAGTCTAGAATGATTCTAAAGTAATATATACTTTCCAGGTCACAAAAAAAGAAAAGCTGCTTCCCATTCTAAAAAATAAAGTCAGCACACCCTAATACTCAAATACCCAAGGGCGGAGAAACAGCAGACAGAAAAGAGAGGCCACACCTACTTTGAAAATGGATGTAAACATCCTAAGTAAAATAACAGCAAATCAAATTTAGCAGGCCATTAAAATACAAGTATACTGACTCCAAATAGGGTTTATCCTCCTAAGAAAAGGAAAAGTCAAGTTTAAAAAATACATCAATTTATCTTATCACATATATTAAAGAATAAGTGATTTTAACAATTGCTGAAAAGTATCTGTTAAAACTTGAGCAAGCTTTTTATTCTAAGCAGCAACTCAGTAAATCAAAACAGAAAGATCCTTCCTTAATATCTATGCCTTTTAAAACAACAGAAACATTATAGAAATGTTTAAAACACTAAAGTATTCCTATTAAACAAAAAAATTTCTACTTTAGCATTATTATTTAATGCTTCTAAAAGTTTTAATCAAAGCAATGAGGTAGAAATCAGAAGATATATGACAACTGAAAAAGAGATTTCATTAGCGTTATTTGAAATGAATATACTCAGAAAATCAAAAGTGATCAGCTAAAAAAAAAGATTAAGAGTTTGATATGATGGCTCGATATGAATACTTAAGTTAGCTTTTTCCAAGTACTATTTAGAAGGTGTAATGGAAAAAAAATCCCATTAATAATAACAAGAAAACTAATGAAAAAATGTGATAGACATAAAAGAACTGATATGCAGAGAATACTGTTTGAATAAAAAAACTTCAACAATGTTAAATTTTTTCAAAGAAATTGTCAATGCAATATGCAATTAAAATACCATGAGGAATGGTTACTTCTGCAGCCCATATACTAAAACTGGAATGACACAGAAGATCAGCATGGTACTGTGCAAAACTGACATATAAATTCCTAAGAAAGCAGAACTTAAAAGTTCCCATCACAATAACAACAAAAAATTGCATAGGGATAGTTGTTGATTTGTGGTGCTGATCATTTTACAATATATACATATATCATCAAATCATGTTGTATACCTGAAACTTAAGAATGAAATTATATGGCCCTGGCTGGTGTAGCTCAGTGGATTGAGTGTCATCCTGCGAACCAAAGGGTCACCAGTTTGATTCCCCAGTCAGGGCATAAGCCTTGGCTGCAGTAGCGGGCGCACGAGAGGCAACCACACATTGACGTTTCTCTCCGTCTCTCCCTCCCTTCCTCTCTGTCTAAAAATAAAATAAATAAAATCTTTTAAAACAAATTTAAGAAAAAAAAAAGAATGAAATTATATGTCAATATCTCAAAAAAAATACCATGAGAATTTCTTTTTTGGGGTGGGGGATGTTAAAGGGACTTAAAATTACTCTGAAGTTTTCAAAAAGCATAAATAGGTGGGAAAAGGCAAAGGCATACTGCTATAAAATATATAAAGGGGTATGTGTAAACTCACGTCACTAGTATTAAAACATATTTCAAAGCTATAGTAACTAAAATAGTGAAGTTATGTTTCAAGAATAAACAAATATTAAAAAAATAAATAATTAAGTTATATCTCTACTTCATATGATTCAGCAAAATAAATTTCAGATGAAAGTTTTAATAATTTTTCAAAAAGTAATAAATTGAGAAAATAGAGTTATTCATTTGATTTTATGTTAGGAAGACTATTCTATGCATAAAAACAAATATCATAAATGGAAAAGTAATTCCACAGACAATGGAAAAGGTAAGTGACAAATTGTCTAAAATATTTTTGATATAAATTATTGGAAAAGATATACAGCCCTTGCTAGAAAGACCTTTTAAAAAAAGTAAGTAAAAAATATTACAATAAAAAATGGGCAAAGGACATAAGAAGGTAATTTACTAAGAAGATACACAAATGTATATGCCCAAAAGTGCCTGAAAATTCCTCTTTAAACATTTTCAAAATCACTTTATTAGTTATGGTGGCAATTTTCATTATTTCAAACACCCATTTTATTTTTGACCTTAAAAAGAAATAATTCAACTTGCTTACTGTATTTATTGTTCCCTGAAAAATATATTTACTATTCTTGACTCCAAGTGTTGTTCTATTAAAAACAAAACAAAACTCTCTCTCCCTCTCCCCCTCTCTCCCTCCCTCTCCCTGCCCTCCCTTGGCTGGTGTATCTTAGTGGATTGAGTGCTGGCCTGCGAACCAAAGGGTTCCTGGTTCGACTGCCAGTCAAGGCACATGCCTGGGTTGCAGGTCAGGTCTCCAGTGGGGGGTGCATAAAAGGTAACCACACACTGATGTTTCTCTCTCCTTCTCTTTCTCCTTCCTTTCCTCTTTCTCTAAAAATAAATAAATATAATATTAAAAAATATATATATCAAAGCTAGACTTAAAAATCTGACATCCTTAAGGATATCAAAAGAATGTATCATGGGTCCAGGAAACAGAGGACCCAAAACTCTAAGTGACAGTAATAGTACTAGTATAAATGTGTACAAATTCCTAAGGTAGCCAGTGTAGCAGTTCTGCTTCCAGTGTGACCAAGTATGCTCCTAGACAAAATATTATTAAAGATACAAAGAACCTGAACAAATACTATTATTAACCACTTTGATATTTATAAAATGCAACGCCCAACAACTATAGAATACACTCCTTTTTAAAAAAAAAGATTTTATTTATTTATTTTTAGAGAGGGGGGAAAGGAAGGAGAGAGGGAGAGAAACATCAATATATGGTTGCTTCTCGTGCGCCCCCCACTGGGGACCTGGCCTGCAACCCAGGCATATGCTCTGACTGGGAATTGAACTGGCAACCATTTGGTTTGCAGGCCTGAACTCGATCCACTGAGCCACACCAGCCAGGGCAGAATACATTCTTTTCAAGTATATACAATTATGTTCTTCAAGAGAGACATGTGCTAAGCTATAAAACAAGTCTCAATACATTAAAAAAAACTGAAATAACGTAAAATATGCTCTCCGATCACAATGGAATTAAATCAAGAATCAGTAACAATAAGATATCCAGGAAAACCCCAGATATTTGGAAAATGAACACACTTCTAAATAACCCATAAGTCACTAACTATCCTACAGACATCAAAATGATAGTAAGAAATTATTATGAACCACTTTATGCCCACAAGTTCAACAGCTTACATGAAACATTCCTTGAAAACTACAGCTTACCCAAATTGATGAGATAAAACAGGAAGTATAAATAACTACATAGTATATAAAATAGTTTCCCACAGAAACTCTAGGCCAAGACGGTTTTAGCAGTAAATTCTATCAAACATTTAAGTGAAAATTAACACCAATATTCCACAAACTCTTTCAGAAAATGGAGAAGGAGGTTATACTTCCCAAGTCATTTAATGAGCTCAGCATAACTCTAATGCCAAAACCTGACAAGTTGTAACAACAACAAAATTATAAATATCCCTCATGAATACAGTTACAAAGATCTTTACCAAAATATTGACAAATCCAATACAGCAAGCAGGGTTTATTCAAGTCATGCAATGCTGTTTTAATATTAAAAAATCAATCAGTGACTCAAAACTTAACAAGAAAACCAACAACTCAATTTAAAAAATGGGCAAAGATTTGAACAGACACCTCACTGAACTAGATATACAGATGGCAAATGAACATATGAAAAAATGTTCAGCTGCAGAGTCAGGAGGGGCTTTTGGTCAAGATGGCCGCCTAAGTAAATAAGGTACTCAGAATCTTCCATAACCACATCAAAATTACAATTATAGAACAGCCATAGTTCACAACTGCCTGAAATCTAGCTGAACAGATGTCTTGTAACTAAAGATATACAAAAGAAGCCATGTAAGACTGGTAGAAAGGGTGGAAACATGGAATGGGTTGGTCCCACACTTGTGTGTGGAGGTTAAAAACTGGGAGGGATATCTTGGCTGCAGAGGTCCCCTCTGAGGAGCCAGGAAGTTCTGGCCCCACACCCAGCCCAGGCTTCTAATGCCAGGAAGAGAAGTCTCCATAACTCTGGCTGTAAGAACCAGAAGAGATTGTGACTGAGTGAAATAAAGGGCTCCTGGAGTCCCAGGCATTCCTTTTAAGGGGTCTGTGCACAAACTTACTCAGACTCACTCACTCTGAGCTCTAGCACTGGGGCAGCAGCTCGAAAGGTGCCAGGTAATCTGGGGAAAAATTGAATTGTCTGGCATAAGGGTGAGGGCTGGAGGGACAGCTTTCTCCCAGACAGAAGTGCTGGCAGAGACCAATGTTCCCTCACTGAACCTCCCTGCTCCCCACAGACCAGGTAAGTGGGCACTATAACTAAGTTTCCATCAACCTGGCTAATTCTGTTACCCTTGCTCTCGTGATTCCTTGAGACCCTACCCCACCCAATTTGAGGGCACACCCAAGCCCTTTCCAGTTGCTTTTCCATACAAATGGCCTATCTTGGCTCATGCTACCAACTTTCCTAAAATCTCTCAAACATGCAGCATTTGGCCTCTGTATAGCCCTTGCTTGTGCCCTGCGTAACTTTTGCTTGTGCCTTCGCCTCTCCTGGGTAACACCAAGCCCAGTGCAGGTAGCAGCCCTCTGCAGATTGCTTTGTAGCTTATGCTGGGTGGCTCTGGGCAGGGCACAGGCAGCAGATAACCTTGGCCTGCATGTCCGAGGACACACCCAGTGCACCCAGGAGACAGCTTCACTCTCTGCCAAAGCACCACCCAACCACCTGCACAAATGACACACTCAATATTTGGACTCAGTGAGTACCTGAGCCCTGCTGAAGTGAGTTCTGCTCCATGGGGTTGGCCCCTTCACAGCAGATCATCCATGGTGGTTGTGGCCAGTACTTGCAGCTAATCAGGTTGCGGGTAAACCACTCTCATTTATGTGCCAAAATCAATCAAGGCTCAACTACAATAGGAAGGTACATACAGCCCACACAGGGTGAGGGGGTGCACCTGGAGCACTCAGCTCTGGTGACTGGGGTGGTTGCATCACTGGGCCCTAAAAAACACCTACTACATAAGTCTACTGTACCAAGACCAGGAGATGTAGCAGTTGTACCTAATACAGAGACACAAACACAGAGAGAAAGACAAAATGAGGAGAAAAACATATCACAAATATCAGAACAGAACAAAACTCCAGAAAAAGAACTAAACAAATTGAAGACAAGCAATTTACCAGATTAAGAGTTCCAAACACTGGGAATAAGGATGTTCAATGAACTTAGGGGAAGATTATAGGAACTTAGTGAGACTATCAACAAAGAGATAGGAAACATAAAAATGGACATGGAAAACATAAAAAAGAACCAGCTGGAAATCAAGAATACACTAACTGAAATAAAGAATATATTGCAGGGAATCAGCAGTAGAGAAGATGAAGCAGAGGATCAAATCAATGATTTGGAAGATAAGGAAGCAGAAAACACCCAATCAGAACAGCAAAAAGAAAAAAGAATGCAAAGAAATAAGGACAGTGTAAGGAGCATCTGGGACAACTTCAAACATACCAACATTCACATCATGGGGGTACCATAAGGAGAAGAGAGAAAGAAACTGGAAACGTATTTGAAAAAATAATGAAGAAAAACTTCCCTAACTGGTGAAGGAAACACATATACAAGTCCAGGAAGCAGAGTCCCAAACAAGAAGAATCCAAAGAGGCCCAGTCTAAGACACATCATAATTAAATTGCCAAAGGTTAAAGACAAAGAGGGAATCTTAAACGTAGCAAGAGAAAAGCTGTTAGTTACTTACAAGGGAGCTCCCATATGACCATCAGTGGATTTCTCAACAGAAACTTTGCAGGTCAGAAGAGACCGGCATGAAACAAAGTGATAAAGAGCAAGGACTTGCAGCCAAGATTACTCTACCCAGAAAAGCTATCATTTAGAATCTAAGGAGAGATAAAGACTTCCCAGATAAGAAAAAGGTAAGCCCTGGCTGGAGTGGCTCAGTGGACTGAGTGCCGGCCTGAGACCTCAAAGGTTGCAGGTTCCCTTCCTGGTTAGGGCACATGCTTTGGTTGTAGGCCAGGTCCTTGGTTGGGGATGTGTGAAAGGCAACCAATGATGTTTCTCTCCCTCTCTGTCTCCTTCCCTTCCCCTCTTTCTAAAAATAAGTAAGTGAAATCTTAAAAAAAAAAAAAAAAAAAGAGCTAAAGGAGTTCATCACCAGCAAAGCAGTGTAACTAAAAATATTAAAGGGTCTTCTTCAAGAAGAAGGAAAAAAAGGTTCAAAAATATGACTAATAAAATGTCAATAAATACATATCTATCAATAATTACTTTATTTTAAGAAATATTTTGTTTATTTATTTTTAGAGAGTGGGGAAGGGAGGGAGAAAGAGAGGGAGAGAAACACTGATGTGAGAGAGAAACGTGAATCGGTTGACTCTTGTATGTGCCCTGACTGGGGAACTGAACCCGCAACCCAAACATGTGCCCTGACTGGGAATTGAACCAGTAGCCCTTCACTTTGCGGGACAATGCCTAACCAACTGAGCCACTTCGGTGAGAGCTATCACCAATTACTTTTAAGGTAAATAGATTAAATGTTCCAATCAAAAGACATACAGTGAAATAGACACAACTGACATTTATGGATCCTTTCATCCCAAAATGTCAGATTATATATTCTTCTCCAGTACACATGGAACATTCTGAAGGATAGGCTATATACTGGGTCTCAAAACTAGCCTCAACAAGTTCAAAATGACTGAAATTATACCAAGCAAATTCTCTGACCACAATGCCTTGAAATTAGAAATCGAATGCAAACAGGAAGTTAAGAAACCCACAAATATGTAGACGTTAAACAACATGCTACTAAAAAATGAGTGGGTCAAAGAAAAAATAAAAGGTGAGATCAAAAGAAATATAGAGACAAATGATGCCCTGGCAGGTGTGGCTCAGTTGCTTGGGCACTGTCCTACAAACCGAAATGTCACAGGTTTGGTTCCCAGTCAGGGCACATGCCTGGGTTTTGGTTCTGTCCCCGGTCAGGGGGCGTGTAAGGGGTGACTGATTGATGTTTCTTTCTCACATCAATGATTCAGTCCCTCTCTCCCTCCTTTCCCTCTCTAGAATCAATAAAAGGAAAAAGAAAAAGGTATAGAGAGACAAATGAGAATGACAATATGACATATCAAAATTTCTCGGATGCAGCAAAAACAGTAGTAAGAGGGAAGTTTTATCACTATAGTCCTATCTCAAAAAACAAGAGAAATCCCAAGTAAACAACCTAATATTACATCTTAAAGATCTAGAAAAAGATGAACAAAAGCAACCCAAAGTCAGCAGAAGAAAGGAAGCAATAAAAATTAGAGCAAAACTGAATGAGCAATAAGCCAGAGCAATAAGGCAAGAGAAAGAAATAAAAGGCACCCAAATTGGGAGGGAAGAAGAAATCTTTTTGCAGATGACATGATTCTGTACATAGAAAACCTTAAAGACTCCACCAAAAAAACTATTAGAAACAATAAATACAGTAAACTTGCAGGATACAAAAATCAATGTACAAAAATTCAATGCTTTCCTGTATACTAGCAACAAAACTTCAGAAAAATAAATTTTTAAAAATCCCTTTCACGATTGCAACCGAAAGAATAAAATACCTAGGAATAAACTTTACAAAGGATGTAAAAGACCAATATACTGAAAACAATAAAGCATTATTAAAAGAGACTGAAAAAGACACAATGAAATAAAGATATTCTGTGTTTATGGAGTGGAAGAATCAACATAGTTAAAATGACCATATTACCCAAAACAATGTACAGACTTAACGAAATCCCCTTCAAAATCCCAACATCATTTTTTAAAGAAACAGAACCAAAAAAAATCATCAGATTTATATGGAACCACAAAAGACCCCAAATAGCCAAAGCAACCCTGTGAAAAGAATGAAGATGGAGGTATCACACTACCTGACTTAGACACACAGATCAATGGAATAGAACTGAGAGCCCAGATATATTTAAAACCACATGTGTATGGACAGATTAGTTTTTGACAAAGGAGGCAGAAACACACAATGGAGAAAAGAAGTCTCTTTAATAAATGATGGTGGGAAAAATGTGATGCTGGGAAAAATGGAAAGCCACAGGCAGAAAAGGAAAGAGAGGAAAGGAAAG